>JARKHS020010142.1:0-85000 GCA_030143305.2 Amblyomma americanum | reverse complement strand
TGCATTGGATAGAGCAGGAGGTAGCAACTATGGGTAACAATCCGCCTCATCGGTGAATATACAGGAATTGCCTCTAACGCCGAGACGTGTGCAATACTTACATCATCATCATCGGTGTACAAGAAAGCTGCTTACAAAATACAACGGCCGGATGATTTGCAAGAGATGCAGTAATTTCACAGGAGAAACAGCAAGCATCTGCCTTACAGCAAGCGTATGTACCAGTCGGGTGTACGAAACGACACAGAGGAATTCACTGAGTTTACGATTATGTTAGCATGGGAGTGCGTTAACTATATTACAGAAGGGACGACAGTCACGACACAAAACGACAATATAGTTATTGTAATATAGTTAGGGCACCTCTATGATAAGATGTACGACGAACTAGCCAAATTTAAAGCTTTGCTTAAGATGATGGGAATTTTCGACGTCATCATCATGTTGACCTAAAACTCAACAGGAAATTACTGGTATTTTATCAGGAGTGCAAAGTACACAGTGAATGCCTGCAGGTTTCTGTCCTGCGAAAGAAGTGCCTGTGGGGACCATTTGAATTCTTGATATTTATTTCTGCTCGTGAAAATGTACCGCAGCGTGTTCATATTTTTTTTTTGCGAACTTTCACTGAGCGAACGTTTTTTCATGGTCGCCTGAAGTTCAATTGCTTCTTCATCCTGCATGGCGGGCAACGGAGACTTCATGTTTTGCCATTATACTAAATGTTTCCAAAGAAAGTGATCCAAAGCCCGTAGTGCATGCTGTATTTGACTTCATTTATTTTACTTTAGGGTTCCTCGTTGTAGGGACTTTCCAGTGTCCGTGACGCTGTGTCGCTAAGTAGTTTACAAGGAGTTTTGTCGGATTTACAAGAACTTTTGGCTTCAACAAGCAAATAAACCAAAACACAAAGCGATGAGACATCGGAATAAACAACTTTTCTATATCTTGTGGATATATATTTTACGGAATAGCTTAATATTTCTTTCATCTCGCCTCACTTACATGTAAAAATATTGAACTTCAATCTTAATTATCTTGTTTTTTAATTTTGTAATTTCTGTCAGTCAATTAAAATGAGCATGGTACAGGTTATATTCGTTCAAAATTAATTTATTTGACGACTGCATCAAGTTTTAGTCAAGCCATATCGTATCGTATGAACGAGGGACATGTAAGACATTTGACGAGGCCAAGTTGCCAAATTGATTTAGATGGCGTGATTAATTGAAAGGTGTCACCGCACTGGATGATGTATAGGATGCGGTGTCAAGAGGCCCAACCTACACTGAATTCCTCAGGCGTGACAGAGTGATGAATGACAGCCGGCTGACTACACGCTGATGCGCATGTTTCTATACACTTCAGTCTTTCGTTTTCTCATAAAGCACTGAATTTTTTTTCCGCATTGGTGGTATGAGGTATGAGGAATAAGTTGATGTATCTGGAACTCATTTCATAACACCCACGGTATCAATGTGTAGGCGGAACACCGACAACCGAATAAATGTTTCAGCTCCCACACGGTAGTCTTGTTAATAATGTTGAAGGTATCAATGTGTAGGCGGAACACGCGACAACTGAAGAAAGGTTTCAGCTCCCACATGGTAGCCTTGTTAACAATGTTGAAGGTATCAATGTGTAGGCGGAACATCGACAAGTGAAGAAATGTTTCAGCTCCCACATGGTAGCCTTGTTATCAATGTTGAAGGTATAAATGTGTAGGCGGAACACCGACAACTGAAGAAAGGTTTCAGCTCCCACACGGTAGCCTTGTTAACAATGTTGAAGGTATCAATTTGTAGGCGGAACACCGACAACTAAAGAAATGTTTCAGCTCCCACACGGTAGCCTTGTTAACAATGCTGAAAACGTTGAAAACAGAGTATAATAAGGCTCTAAGTGGATAATCAACGTTTACCGTGAAAAACACCAAAATTTAGCGAAGGCTGCAGACGTTTTAACTATGCTCTTACGGCATCCATAACCCTCTTGTTATTACTGAGGTGCAAATTCAATTTCCACTTTCGTTGCTGATGTGTTCTGTCTAGCTCCTGAAGTTACATGGTGATCTGGAGAGTATGGACCTTGTGCAAGAACGCAGGTTTTGGTATGCAGCTTGGAATATCTCTGACAAGCCGTGAAAAACTGGTGGTATTGACGCGTCTAAAGGTTATTTTATGGACCAGTTGGGTAACGACACACGGCACAGATATAGGACCATAATACTACAGAATGGCTTGTAGGCATTAATGCGACACATGGGCTGTGAGGGACGCCGTACTGAACGGCTGGGAATTGATTCATACCACCTGGGTTTTATTAACGTGCATGGACATCACAAAGCACACAGGAGTTGTTTTCATTTAGATTCCATCAAAATGCGCAAACTGCGTCCGGTATCAAACCCGCGACCTTAGGATATGCAGCGGAACGCCGTGGCCACTGAGCCACCGCTGCAGGTTAATGGTGCTGCTAAGCTGCCACCTCGTTTGAGAGCGATACGCCAGCTCGTGCCCTTTACCCCAAATTGATAATTAACGTTGCAGATGGGAAAAAAATGTCAACGCTCTCAGCTTATATATATATATATATATATATATATATATATATATATATATATATATATATATATATATATATATATATATATATATATATATATATATATATATATATATATATATATATATATATTAAGGAAGCCGACAGTCACCGAAACCAAGGGGCGTAGGGGAATGTTTTTAATCTTTTTTATTTGTAGTGCCAATCAGTCGGTTTAACGAAAATTACTTTAAATAAAGAGCACCGGACGCGATATTCGGAGGTCGTGGGTTCGGATCCCACCGGAGAGAGAGAGAGAGACTGGGGCCATAGTATAGGTAGCCAGGCGAAATTAAAATATATTTTTCAAATCGGGGTGTTTCCTTCAATGGCAGCCACATGTCGCAGCAGTTCTTACTCAGCGATTTTTCTCGCTGCTCCAGTTTAAGAGCCTCTATCTTTTCTAAGTTTTGCATCTTCAACTTTTGCTCAAGTGTACAAAAACACACGAGAATAATCAAAATAACTATTCCAAAAGTCTAGAAAACGCAAGATATTTGGACTTACTTCACTGCCGTGAGCACTAGCTTTACTCAGACCGATCAACCAGTTATGAAGACTGCTCGAAGAGATGCTTACCTGCATAGTTCTACAGACGGCAACTAGACGGCCGCACGGCGAATTAGTGCAAAGTGGTTTCAAACCACCTTTGAGCTGCAGGAGTGGGGCATTTTTTTTAGAAATTATGAAAGGAACCATGCATTGTAATGCAACCAGCGCCCGACGGCGACCCATATTTGGGTGGATAGGTGCTCATGCGCTGTTGCAACAGCACGCGCTCTTTATTTTCCGTTTTCTCCTTCATATTTTTCGCGCTTTCTTTCGTGGCCTGCTGCAAGTGCTCTGTGGAGGCCTACTACTTCCTTGCATGCTTCTAATATTTGTGAACAGGGTAGAAAAAGAGCAAAAAAATCAGCTTCCACAGGTTTGTCGATGATGGCTGATACGAAGGCTGACCGCCGTATAAAGTCATATATAGTGCACTCGTTCGGCAAAAAGAAAGCCTTTCCCCATTGAGCGGACTCCCGGGTGCGACAACAACGTTTCCTTTATTCTCCAGCTGGCATAAAGTCCGCGTGCGTCGCGACCTCAGAGTCCATCAAGAGTGCCTCTAGATGCGGTTCAGAATGTGCTTGCCACTCTACTCCGTCACTCGTCATTTCCTTCGCGAAAGTACTATAACGTCATTAGCGATTCCTCTCCACGGCCATTGCCTGTGCCCTTAATGCGGCACCTCCCACCTCTCCCAATTACCATTACGATCATCATCATCATGCCACGTGCGCGGTCTGCACGCATCAGGGAGTTGTGCGGCACCGGAAAGATCTCGGCCTTGGCTTCGGCCGGGAGCGTCGAACTGTACGGGTGCGGTGGAAAGGCCGCAGCTACACCGACTTTAGTCTGTTCCTGCTTCGTTGAACGTTTTTGTCGCTGCTTGATTACTCGACGACAGGTGAATTGTCTACCTCTGGCTGAGGGCGGTGATAAACGAGCGCAGTTAAAGCACTTGCACTGGGTGGACGGGGAAACGAGTTTGTCACAGTCGTTGTTAGGGAACCATTTTAATGCTAAACTTTTTCTTTGTTTTCAGGTGCCCTCTCCTTTGGCCAACCACTGCTAGTGCGTCGCTATTAACTGAAATAATATTCTAACATTAAGCCATAAATTCGTACGCTGCGCGAATGCTTGCGGGAACGCGCGCGTTAAGGCCGTTAGTATTAGATTGCATCGCCACAGAAAGACGGTCTGTTGGTAGCATCGGTTTTCGTTCCACGGATGCGCAAGCATGTCTTCACTGGTGCTCTTTAGTTCGCCATTCTTTTCCGTAGTTGCCCTCTTAACTTCGACTGAAGTTACAGGCAGTGGTTGACCGATGCTGACACCAAGCAGAGAATTCATGCGAAGAAGATATATGAACAAAGGTAAATTTTTTGGTCAGCACAGATGAGTTATTTTGCGCGACGTACCATTTTTTGTTGTCGCGACTAAAGCGCTAATACCGGTGACATCAGAAAGTTCATTAATAGATATCAAACACTTCAAGTTAGCATAGTACTTTGCCCCAACTTGACGAAGGGGCGACCAAGAGGGGATTCTTAATTAAGCTTGCTAGCCGGAAATTTGCCCAAAAGGGGTGCGTCAAAGTCGAGGTTGTGAGGAAGGGTGTAGAAGAAACTACTCGAGTTGTTCGAATTAACTGCATGAATTAGTGCTTTTTAAGAAAGCAGTGCTGAAATTTCCAAGCCATTGACCCGGAGCTGAGGTAACGGCCCGCGAAAAATATCACTAGCCGGAACCAGGAATCCAAGCACTCAGCCTCATTGCAGCTGAAACTGATTTACGTCACTGATCACAAGAAAGCAGCCTTCGTATGCAGTGTACGTTTATTTTCTGTGCCACAAAGATCGTTAAGGTTAAACCACTTAAAAGTAATATGGTCTGGCATTGTTAGAACCAAACTGTACCCAAAGTTTATTTCTCACATAAAATTAACCAATGCAGCAGCTTGCATTCATCGACTTTCTGAATCAGCGGATGTCAGCACCTCTGGATGTTTCTTACTGTCCTGCTTCAGTATGTAGCTGTTTCCTGCATTGCCTGCGCTGCTGCCCGCAGTATTCTGAAGTAAACAAGCAAGAAAAAGTAGTAGCGAGCCTCGGCGGCCTCTGCTGGCAAGCTTGCGGAATACTGCATGCTTGCTTGAGGCCTGTATGTGCCGACTGAACACAAGGGACGAGAATCAC
Organism: Amblyomma americanum; assembly: GCA_030143305.2. Taxonomy (NCBI): domain Eukaryota; kingdom Metazoa; phylum Arthropoda; class Arachnida; order Ixodida; family Ixodidae; genus Amblyomma; species Amblyomma americanum. The sequence continues at coordinate 79,652 of JARKHS020010142.1, read as the reverse complement.
ACGTGAGGACAACATGAGCATCACCACTCCTTCATGTATGTTTGCGGCCTGGGCATGCGAACAATTCTTACAAGAGGCTGCCAGTGCCAAGTGGAGTGCGTGTCTTATCGAAGGAACTTGGCAGAGTTTCCTATCGGTCAGTGGGCTTGCGCTCTTGTAGTACATGACGTCAGAGCCTTGCGGCTATGACGACATCGTTGGTAAGTAGGGAGAAAATTTCGTCGAATTCAGTATGCTTGTACACAAAGCTTACAAGTGGCGTTCAGAAATGATACGTATGGCATCCATCAGCTTACTTAGTTCAAACGACGAATTCGGGCAGCAGCACGCACTTTTCCTGAGACTTGGAAACAATATGACTTTGCTTGGTTTATGAGCGTGCCATGCAGAAAAGAAAAACATTTCTGCAGCCATCAAGAAATACTAACACCTAAATTTAAGATGTCACAAGATATCAGAAAAAACTGAAAGACCGAAACGTAATCTTTGCAGACATTTCAGCAGGGTCATTCTAAATTTAATCAGCTTTTTAAGTTTTTCTGGGAATATAATGCATTGCCAATGACAGATCGTTGACGACACAGCAATATATTATAAAGACGTTGTAAAACTCTCACCAAATACTAGATGACATGGGCAGATTATATTCATCATGAGCGATCGTCTACCTGTTTGCTTACAAATAAAGCTGGTCCTAATTGTGCGCACAATTTGTGCTGGCAAGGTGTTACTGCGACTGTTCAACTGCTCTAGAAAGAGCTCCTGACGACGGCAGTGCCAGTCACCTCTAAAACAGACCAGCATTGTAAACTAAAGGTAGGCGTGCCTGATTAAATGAACCGTATTTTATTTTTATTTCTGATATTCTTTCTTTTTCTACCACATGCCCGCCAAAATGTCCTGGTTGGCGTTGCTGACTCCTTACGGATGGCATGAATTGAGATATTACTGTTTTCTTTTTTTCCCTGAAAATTTACTGTTTGGCTCTGTCCTATTCGTTCAACTGCAATTCGGGCAAGCCTGTTATATACTGTGCTAAGAAATGGAGACGTAGAATGTATTTTCGCTTTTTGCGGTCGTTGAGGCTCCAACAAAGATGTGTTGCCACGTATGACCATGCTGCACTAGCGACCTGAATTCAGCTTCAAAGAACCGATACCGTTAAATATTTAAAGGTATAGGGAGGGAGGAAGGGATTCACCAAAAAAGGTATGCGCTCTATTAGTATGTTCTCTTGTGACAGGCAATAAAATTCCGACGAGGACTTTGTCATGCAAGCACGCTGTCCGCAACGTAGCTTCATTATCGACTCGAACTATGGATTTGAATGCTGCGTTGTGAACGTTCGTGGTTTGAGGTTGTCGACAGTGCCGAGTCGGATTTTTCCGCTTTTGAATGTAATCAGCACTACAAGCTTTGACACCTCTGCTCATATGACAGGAACTTGTTACTCGTGAGTCAGAGTGGATAGGTGACTGAACTGTTTCTACCTAAGCACTGCGATACTAGTCCAGAATGCTAAGGCTATAGGCCTATAACACTGGATGACGTCACCGTGTCTTCTTAATTTTTCTGATGACGTCACTTGAGATTCTAGCCTAGCACTACATGTTTCTTTTTGAAGCAGCTGAATTAGAATAAGAAAAGCTTTACTGCTTCATTGACACCAGGGTTAACACCCTCATAGACTGGAGCACCAATACCTGGGACGATCAAGGATTATTGAACGAGAGTGGACTTGGAAGGCAGATCGTAATTCATGCGTTGTAAGCGTTTCTTTAATATTTTTGTGACGCTCTCTTTTGCTCTTATTTATTTCTAAGCGGTCATTATCATTTCATCCCACGCGGTTGTTCAAAAATTGCCAGCGTCTACATGCAGGCGGTTATGTTCGGAGGAATCACACTATAGATTTTATTTTCGTCAATAAATAGCCTTCTCTTAGCAATCCTGCTTTGCGAGAAAAACTAATGCGACCACTGGCACTCGCTCATCAATTTAAACGAACCAACTTTTTGTACCGCTGCGCTAAGATCCCGAAGTTCTGCACATCCCAGACAAGGAAAAATCACTGAGCAACCACAACACTCGACGCTCAAGCGGCAGGCGCCTCCGAACAACGGCGTCGCGGCAGGGTTTGATTTGTTTCTTATTGTACCCTGTGATCCTGATCAAACAATGAGGCAATTTCAAAACGTGCAGAGTGTCCTCGCACTTCGCTCCTTTTAACCGAAATTGGGCTGCTTTGTTGAAGAGCCGAATACAGACGCTAATCCATCTGTACTCGAATGACGCGTGGTCTGCACTGTTTGAACCTCGCGTATGGTGCGTCGTCGTCATAAACTGTATTAAGCCGGTGCCAGTTTATGTGAGGCCCGATTCACAGAACAACTTCTGGCGTAAGAGAGAGAGAGAGAGAATAAACATTTATTTGTAAAAAGGAGACCGGAGCGGATTGTGGGTGGGGTGCTCAGTCCAGGACTCCGGTGGCTAACGCCGACGCTTTGACGACGGCGAGGATTCGTGAAAAACTGTATTAAGCCGGTGATTCACAGAGCAACTTTTGACGTGAAGACAACATCGAAACATCAAATACTGCGAGCGGATCTATCGGTGTCTGAAAAGTGTGCAGAGGTCTTGACTTCAACTCTATTATCATTGTTATTGTTCTTACTATCCTGGTTGTTAGGACGAACTATAATTAATATGGCTATTATTGTTATAAGCGGGCCACCATCAAGAACAGTTTGTGATTTCCCAGCGCTCGTCCGCTGCCAAACTGGAGCCATTCTTTCGTGCTACCCTTCCATATAGCTGACACCAGGACTAGATTTCACCCTCATTGGCTTGGGACATAGTTCAAGCTGAACCAATGAAAGAGTAAATGTAGTAGCGAAGAAGTCAACGGAAACAAGGCATTAACATTGCATACCACACATGACTATAGCGCCGAGTGTGAGCAGTGTATTGGCAATGCATTTTTACAGCATTGACGCTTAATCCTCCTTGGGCGTTCCCGCTACTGAACGTGTTTTTATTCAACTGGCTTTTCCTTTTCCAGTTCAAGAGAAGCCAGCACATTTGAACTGTGAGCGCAATCATTCACTCAGACCTAAAGACCGCGCTTGCAGTGACTGTAACAGAGGAGGGCATTTTAATGCGAAGTCATTACTAGGCAATGTCGGCACCGGAAGTGTCCGCAAAACGTGTCCGCAAAATGTGTCGTCGGATGTGGCGTCATCAGTCATGATCTGAAGAGTGGTGTGGTGAAGTATATAAAGGAAATGATTAAACAATATCGAGTCAGAGTCACTCGCCATAGGTCATTAAAATTAGTCAATATGTATTTACCCTAATTAACGCCATAATTAATTATTATATTTAACTAGCGTAATTAATGACACCCACAAATTATGATAATTACCGAGTGTAATTAATTGGTTCAATTTATAAGGCTACTTATACCATGTGAAGTCATAGCAGCGTGACGTCATCCATTCGTCAACTGACTTCACACATACAACCAGAAAGCATGATGCATTTCTTCGCGAACTAACCTCTTTACCAAAACACTGATGTCTCATTTGCGTTCCAATGTTTCTGCAACCAAGTTTCGCTGGCTCATATGTTGTTATATTATTTATAACATGTGTAAATGTTTTACTTATGTTTGTGACATTATCTTTGCATTAAGCTCTTCGACCCCCTCTCTCACCAATGCAACAGCCACTACGGCGTTTAAGGCACGTTGGTTAAAGATCAATATAAATATTCGGAGGGCAAACAAACAGATGTTTGACATATGCGCACAATTCGGGGGAAACGGCTTCAACAGAAAACCTTTGTGTTGGAAGAGAAAACTTGATCGTACAATGCAGCTGACCTGTTGAAGGGGCAAAATGAAAAGTTCTTGCTATGCGGCCAGAGGCTTAATGCCAGCTTCATTATAGAAATGCTCGGGGCGTCTTCGAGCGCGTGGCAAAACAAGCTTACAGTTAACAAAATGCTTCGACAGGGACTTTTTTGACGTTTCTATGACGTTTTTTTTAAAGTTAAAGTGGTCGTTAACTCGTTAAGGTTAACTTTAGCCTCAACAATTTGACTGTGGCAGACCGGTTTCACCTTTTCTGGATCATAATAGCAACATATCCGTGTTTAGGTTATTGGAAAGCTTTAACGCTGGCATATGGACGTGAACGAGGGTGGCTTCGAAGGGATGCACAAGCAAGAGCTACACGTAGCGAAGCATTCAAATTGCTCTGAAGAACCAAAGTTCTGTTCCTTCAGCGTCGAATTTGAAACAGCATTAAGTAGGTCATGCGTTTAGGGAAAAAACTACGCGGAAAAACAAAGCAAAACAGTATATACGATTCTCAAGTTATGCCTAAAGAGTAATCAATGTCTTAATTGAAACCTAATTGCTGTCCTGCAATAACGCTTAGCCTTTTACGTACTGCAGGGTAGCCAAACGGAACGCCCGTCTGATTAACCTTCCTGCTTTTCCTTTTCCTGTCTCTCTCTCTTGTGCCGTCCACATGGTGTGCATAAAATAGCTCCGTTTCATTTGCACACCATTTAATTCGGCAAATAAAATTCGTACCTTTTGCATTAGAATGATCTAGGGTACACTGTATATGCTTCGTTATCGTTTTTAACGTAAGGATGAAAGAAGCCGCATGGGGTTGGAAAGCCATTCCACCCACATGTGGCTTACGAAAAGCATGAGGCTGAACGGGCAGTAATTCCACAAACGCATCCGTCAGAGCTGGAATGCATGACCTGATCTTCGAGAGATGCGTGTAAGCAGTATGCAGTACGCTTGCTGTACGGGTTAGCGAACGGCAGAAGAATTCACGAAAAAGATAGGGCAGCGATACGAAGGAAGAGATAAAGTTCCATCGGCTTTGAAGGTTAACGCACGCTTATCGTAAGAAGGTAACGCACGCTTATCGTTTATAGCGATTTCATTTTGTTCATCGATCGTCACGGGCATATAATATATTGTTTTATTTTTAACGCCTTATGCCGTATTTTGTTTTGTATTAAATAAGCATTTTGTCTGTTCATTTCAGTAGCTGCACACTGGATCAACAGCAGCTGGCACCGGTTTTGGGCTGGCCGACTGTATATTTATGTTCTCAAATCAAATCTGTCATTTTATTTCTGTTCGCAGTTAAAAGTGTCAGCAAGTACGGAAAAAAGACGCCAGTTGAAGATAGTGAAAAAAGCACCAGGGGCGCATAGGGACTGCCGATTGACATGCTGCTCTCCAGGCATTTTGACATTCTCCTTATGCGAGTTCTAAAAGAGACAGGGTTCAGGACATTTCGTCTTCCCGTGTGGCTTCAGCCAGAACTTTCCCAGTGCACCACACATTCCATGTAAGAGTGCGGCTTGCTCGGTTTTCACGCGTGATTTTGCCCACAGGCCTCCGACAGCAATTCAAGCAGAGACTTCGCATCAATAAGCTGCCCTTCAACATTCTGAAAAACTTTGGCCGCATTTTAAAATAAAAGTGTTTTCTTACCATTTGCGTTATATCACGTAAAATGGGGTCCAAGAAAAACAAAGACATATGGAAGAGATACAAAAGGCGTTTGGTGTTATATTAAGCGTTGCAACTGAGGCGGCCAATTAAGATTAAGAAGAGATTGAAAAGGTGATTTGGTGTTACATTAAGCTTTGCGATTGAGGAGGCCAAGAAGAACAAAGACATATGGAAGAGATTCAAAAGGCGATGTGATGTTGCATTAAGCGGTGCGGTTGAGGCGGCCATTTAAGTTTTCGTCAAATCTAAGGAGGGGATACAGCCCGTTCGCCGTGCAGCTCGTACACCACGGAGTGCATCTTTACAGTCCCAAAGACCACGTGAGCTGGCCTAAAGAGGCGCGCCACGGCCTAAAAAGAATGCAAATGAATGATGTATAGTGGAATTTTGTTAGCTCCAGTAACAAGTTCCAAGTTCCCAAGTTCTTTCCTATCCCTGTTTCCGTTTGTTTGTTTGTGGCTTTTCACTCCTCTTGTGCCCTCTTTCCAGCAACTAGCAAAACAAAAAAAGCCGGTGGTTTTTATTTCTACTGCCACTAAATAACTTATCTTCTGGAGGGGGGGGGGGGGAGTTTCGTCCTCACGGCGAAGCGCCCGTATACCCCTTGCGCCTTGTTGCTTTGAGCGCCCGGATGTAAAAGCGCATGCAAGTCCTTACGGCGATAACCACGCTTTCACTTCCATAGACGCGCATTGTCAGTGGATTATTTCTATATTTTATTAGATAGCTTCCCAAACAACACAACTAAAATTTCGAGAAGGACCAGCACCGTAACAGGGCTAAGAACTTCCGCGTTCCTGACATCCGTGCAACTAAATTTTCCCCCAAGACGACAAGCAATCAGACGCCAACCACCCCCTGCGCTAGCCAAAAATACACAGCCATTTCCGGGAAAATATAGTGGCGCAAACCTTTCGCACGCGGGGAGTAATGAGAAGACGACAACCAACGGTGTACCGGATATATCTTCTGCTTCGTGTGTGCGCGCGCGCTCGGACGCGGCCCGGGCTACGCGCGCAAATGAACAGCAGAGTGATGCGGCAGGCAAATGCGACGTCATTTGGCGCAGTAACGTTTCCAGATGCCTGTAACATTATGGCCCGAATCGGATGTCACGCGTTCGCTCAGCCTTCACTGCGCTAAGCGACAGCTCTGCATGGAATAAAGCTGCCTTCGACCGGAACCGACGCTCATCGAACGACGGCTGACATTTCAAACGTCAGGCGCAGAAAGTCGCGGAAACCTCCGCGCAAAGCCGTCAGCCTTTCAGACGTCAGCCGCAGAAATGCCGGGCCTATAGAAGGGCGAAGGGCGCTCAGAGACTGATCCAAGGTGATTAGCGCTCGTCAAGACGAAGAGTCCCCGAGACCACGCTGTCTAATAAATTTCTCTTTAGTCTGCGCTGACGTCACTGACGACGCAGGACAGTTAATGGCTATCGTGAGCACCCACTGTCTGTTTTACTTAATTCGCATCTTTCCTTTCTCCTGTTGCCTCAAGGTCTCACTCTGAGCGTTGGTAATGCTCAATGCAAGCTTACAGATTCAACGTCAGAACGATGGCCGATTTAGAGAGAAAATTCGTCGGCATCGTGTCAGCCAACGTGCGTTCAACGAAGAAGCTTGGAATCATCGTCCAATGCACATAATTTTTTGTTGCTAGGAAGCACGGCGTCGGCCATCGTCACTCGTTGCTTTATTAACTTATGCAGCGAACCTGTCGCTTTTCACGGGGTGTCGTAATTTTATGCCCCGAGACAGCGTTGAACGCCTTGAAAAAAAAGCTTTTAATATGGCCTTCTCGTTTTGGCAGACTCTTGTGCGGAGAAAAGGATGCACCTAAATTCACGATGCATCGTTTCCCAAGAGGCAGGCTGAGAGGATCGAGCACGATTACGTAACGCGCACCCCCTGGCGCTGTCTCTCTCAAGTTGCCCAGCTGCCGACGGTGCGTGGTGACAGCCGGGCGATCAGCTTAGTAGTAGCCACCTGCGCGGCTGGGAGTGCGCCCATCGATCACGCGGGCGAGTGGGACGCTGAGTGACGCAAACACTTCCGCGACTGGCGTGACGTCACGCAGACGAGACGCTACGTGAGCACCGTCTCCTTTTTCACACGCGCCGTCTTTGATCTCAGCACGTGTTTGGCCAGCTATGATCCTGAAGAAAAAATGAACAGAGTTTAGCGCCATAGCTGACGTCATACCCGCATTAGACTTCAGTTTGCATTGCCGTAATAGTTTAGCACTTAGCTCAATGTGACCTTGAAGGGGGACGCTGTTTTCACGGACTGGCATAAATTTGGCTACTTCATCATCAGCCTGACTACGCCCACTGCATGGCCAAAGCCTCACCCATGTCTCTCTAATTAACCCTGACCTGCGCCAGCTGCGGCCACCCAATCCCCGCAAACTTCCAATCTCATCCACCCACCTAACTCTTCTGCCGCCCCCTGCTACGCTTGCCTTCTCTTGGAATCCACTCCGTTACCCTCAAGAGCCAGTGGTTATCATGCCATCGTATTACATGCCCTGCCCAAGCCCATTTCTTCCTCTTGATTTCGACTAGGATGTCATTAACCGGCGTTTGTTCCCTCACCCACTCTGCCCGCTTCCGGTCTCTTAACATTACACCTATCATTTTTATTTCCATAGCTCGCTGCGTCGTCCTTAACTTAAGCTGAACCCTTTTCGTTAGCCTCCACGTTTCTGCCCCATAAGTGAGTACTGGTAAGATACAGGTGTTTGCACTTTTCTCTTGAGGGATATCGGTAACATGCCATTCATGATCTGAGAGAACTTGACTTATGATTATTCAATCGGAGTTTAGTTTCAATGCTCTGGTGTTTTTAATTTAATATCCGTCGAGCTACGGCTGTGATATAAAGGGTTGAGGAGGGGATGGTGTGGATACAGGTGGCATAAAAGCGCCGACCTTCCTTCCAAGCGGCAGAACGCCACAACCCATTGAACAGAGCTCTTTGGGCTTCACGAACGACGTCCCTGCTGGTTTGTGCTTAATTCACTGATAAGTAACGAGCAGTCTCCTCAAAAGTAAACCTGCACTTCCACCCAAGCTTCGCATTATGCGCTCGCAAGCTATGTAGAAACAAAAAAAAAGAATTCTTGGCGGCTGTCTTTTCTGCTGTGCATGTTATCCCAAGCCCCGAGATGAGGGCCAGGGTCAACTTTGATATCAAGCGAATGGTGGCGAAACGGAAAAACACACGTGACGCAAGCCGCGCTCTATTCTCCCAGCATATCGCGGTATGTTTTCATCGTGCCCTTTTATATCTCGAGGGACGTCCCCGTCCTTCACATGCACAAAGGCGCGTTTTCCGTAATCTTGTTCACGCCACTCGAGAATGGTCGCTGGACTGACTGAAGTGGTAGTTCGTGCATGATTCTTGCAGTGCCCTCGCCAGTTCGAAAGGTACTGCCATGCGGTCTCCCGCTTGCATCACGTCCTGTCCTCTCGTAGCGTGCAGATATCCGAATGCATTGATAAAGCCTCCCCTGTTTCAATATCAGCCACATCGCTCACATCACAATGGGACCGTTTGGGAGGCCTCGGTTAGTTTGCTAGTCTCCGTGTGGAGCCACTTACGTGGAGGGGTGGTTTACGTCATAGCGCAAGCCGTTTACATGGCTGCCGAAGCGCCATGTCGCAAAGAAACAGTGAAAAAAATGGTGTTCGTCCATTTCCCATGTGGCTATAGTCGAATACAACTCAGAATGGAGCTGCTCTTGAAGAAGGGGTCCTCCAGCCAACGGCGTCGACCGATTTCGTGACGTCGCGGTTAATCAGTCGTTAGTTTCTTCTAAAGCTAGCGTAACAGGGGATTAACCTCGGCTTAACCTAGCGTGGCGGGGGATTAATCATCGATTAGCCAGGACTTCATCCAAATCGCTCGACGCCATTAGCTCAAGAGCTTATTTGAGGGGTATTTGCCGCTTCATTTTTTAGTTGCATCCGACTATATAGTTATATGGTGTTCACCCGCTCTCACTGCTCGCATGGAGTAGCCACAAGGGCTAGTAAATGGGAAGGTGGAAGAAAAATTGGTAGCGTTTTAACGTAGTTAAGCCGAGTAGAGCCGCTGATGTGGCTGAGTGGTTATGGCGCTCGGCTGATGGCCCGAAAGACGCGGGTTCGATCCCGGCAGCGGTGGTCGAATTTCGATGGAGGCGAAATTCTAGAGGCCCGTGTACTGTGCGATGTCAGTGCACGTTAAAGAACCCCAGGTCGTCGAAATTTTCGGAGACCTTCACTACGGCGTCCCTCATAGCCTGAGAAGCTTTGGGACGTTAAACCCCCATAAACTAAACCTAAACCGAGTAGACGTGCGAAAGCACGTGTTTAGCCTGGTTGGATCGTGGTTTTGCTTCACTGGGTCGTCGGCACGTCTAGCGACGCTCTTAGACTCTGATCGAGATTAAGTTCATCTCATCTGTTCACTCCTCAGTTTTATGGAAGGCGGCGATGTCCAGTGCACAGTGCGAGAGTGTTGCAGTTGAACTTGATGCGTGACCGGCTGCGGCGATGCCCTAGGGCTCTCGCGCAGCAGCCTGCGAAGCTGATCTGCTCGCTCCGCGCAGGTTCGAGTCCAAGTCGTGGATATTTGATATCTTTTTATTTACGTACGTAACCTACGAACGTAGGTCACAAGATTTTTGGTCGGTGTTGGTAAGCATATGACCCAAGCAGCACAGGTGATCGGCCCAATATTGTAAATGGCTGTTTTCACTCTGGTCCTTTGTTGGACCGGCCTTAGCCAATACATTTCCAATATTGGGCAAATTAGCTGTGTTTCTGGGGAGTACTTTCGTCCTAAGAGGGTATTAAGGGGGCACTTGACCATCCGAACCTGGCTGATCTGATTGGCATTAAAATCAAGGAGACGGTGGTGTTGAATAATCTTAATGCGTCAGCATTACAAGGGTGTGTGCAAGAAGAGAAATGGCAAGCGCCGTCGTCGCAGCCTGTGCCAGGTGGCCCGCCTGCCCACTGGGCTGTGAACGAACGCAGTATACTTCCTCGGATGTAACGAACTCCTGATATAAGAAAGCATAGTGTACCATCTCAATATAACGAACTTTGTGTCTGGACCCCAGATGTAACGAAATCAGTGTGGTGACTTCGGATATTAAGAATCTATTCCACTTCGAATATAATGAAATTTATTGTGTCGGCCTCGGATATAACGAACATTCGGCTGCTAACGCGTCTGAAAACGATCTGAGGATCGTCTGAGAACTTTTATTTCCTTTCCTCATTTTTTTGTCATTCTCTGCTTTATCTTCATCACTGAATGCAAACAGCCGTGTCGTACGCGGCTGGAGGCCGAGGCTAGAGTACTTTTCGCGCAAGATTACCGGGCGAGCGAATAGATAAACAAACAAGACGCGAACTGAAATTAGTACTTGCGACTCCTGATAAGGGCGGAGTTGCGTCTGAGGGCGTCATACGGCACAGTAGGGCAAAGCAAGCGCTATCTGCAGAATGGTCAAAAGAACCCACTGAGAACCCAATGAGAGCCCATAGTATCGAATTTGAGACCAGCACTCTCGCTTTATTTCTCTGACGACCACGAACGCAGTGCGAGCTCCAGCGAATGAGTCAGGCTCCAGATTAATACGTTACTCAAGGTGGGGTCAAAGACCCATTTACAAAGCATTTCAACCCAAATAAGCCGAGCACCAGGCAGGGAAACTTGTACCATTGTATCACCGGTGAGTACCGGCGGCACTGGGGATCCAACCCCGCACCTCCCGCATGCGAGGTGGATGCTCAAACGACTGGGCCACTAGGCCAGAATAATAAAGATATATTCACTGCCCTAATGGGCGCCCATCTCGAGCAGTGTTTGCATGCCGGTGTCTGTATTGCTCGTTGCGTGCAGTGTGCTTGATTTACTACATGGAGTGAAACTGTATTGATACCGTTTTTGTGCGATCTTTCTTTTCCACCTGTTTATTTTATTGTATCAACAGCTTATGTGATCGTGAAAGATTGAGAAAAGCTGGCTCCTTGTACCCTGCAGTCAGCGTCTTCATTTTGCAATGAATATTTCTTCTTTCCCTCTTAATTCGCGCACAGCTATTTCTCACGGGTACACGATCGTTTATTTCCTAACGCAAAGGAAGAGCGAGCACTGAATGTTGCGTTCCTGAATCAAGCGCCAGGTAGCCCTGTACTGCGGCCGTGGCTCAGGGCAACGAGTCATTTTTTTCTTACATGGAAAACGAAAAACAAAAACGAAACATGCTTGGGACTTCCTTCTGCCTTGCCTTGATGTGAGTTAAAACAGTTCAGTATATTCTCCCAATAATTTGAATAGAATCTTAGGCGGACGCCGACATGTCATATGATGTGGGAAAATGTTTTGCGATTTGACAGCAATTTTCGCCACGAGCAACGCCAAACCTTTGTGTCAGATTATTAGAATTCGTGACATGTATGAGGAGACAAACGCGAAGAAAGGAAGGCGAAAGAAATGTACAACAAAGAAAAGGAGAAAATAGCAATAAATTACTACCACGGCACATGCAGGGCCGTGGTAATAATGTTGTAACATACATCATATTATAATGTAAAGAAATTATTGAATGCCAAAATCCCGTGCGCCGAAGTTTACCGATGCCGAATGTGCTAACTTCGGCGCATTTTTTTTTGCACCTTTTGTACTGCGTTCACTCGGCCGCAATTGCGGCAGCCCCATTAAGTGCCTGTCTCATATCTTCTGTGTGTGCACCCCGGAACAAATGAAGTTACTTTATTTTTAACATTTATCGGGAAAATTGCAAAAAACACTTTTGATCGAACAAATTTCTTATTTATCTGAGACTCATTCAAAACTTATTCGCCAAGCATGGATGTTTCTGACACACATCAGCTCCCTGCATCCCGCGAGCGTCCTCGCTGGCTTTCTCCGAAGCCAAGAGGAACTCCTCCGCACTCCGCGAAGTTCAGTTTCTTCCACGTCAGCAAACAGCCGCGTATGTCGGCATCGAGGATTCCACAGACAACGCAGTCCCGCAGCATTCGATCTAGGGCAGCCCCGAAGTTACAGTCAGTGGCCACGCGCCGGAGATCGACCATGTAGTCCCGGGCACTCTCTCCGCCCTCTCGTTTCCGCATGAAGTCTTAAGAAGGCGTATCTCGTTGCGATCTCGTTCACTTGCGCACTGAAGTGCTCTTCTAGGTAACTGTTGCTGGTGGCAGCAATGCGAATGACGTGGTCGCTGAGGGTAGACACCAGCAACGCACGGCGCTATCCACTGTCGGTGACATCGCGAACCTCAAAATAATCTCCCAGGCGTAACGTGGACGTGCTACATCTGCTCACAGCGCCTCAAAGGCTTGTGGGGATCGAGGCTATCCTCACGGTCCTCTACTGCCGCAGCATGCCCAAGAGGAATCCCATCCTCCTCGTCACCACTGAGGTAAAGCTTAGCAGGGCGGCACAATGGAACTCTTATTGGGTCCCTTTCCGGCCTAATACAGCCTCAGAGAAGACGAACTAGCACACTCGTGACCTGCGCTCTCGCGCTTTGGCGAGCCATGCCGGCGATGTGGCAGCTGAGAACTCATTTCTATAAAGAGCGCTGTGCTACTGGTGTAATTCTGTCTCGCTTTCACGCTGTATTAATGTTACGAATGCGCAATTAAGTTGTGCTATGCTAAACGTTTTTTTTTTCTTTCTTCATGGTTTCACACAATAAAGTTGTTATTCACTGCTATCGCTGATTTCAGTTTGCGTTTTCTGGTTAGCTAAAGCAATATCTAGCGGGGCTACTCGGTACGGATTCATTACAGAGCAAAAAAGAGCGTGCAGGACGGGACGCAGCTAAAGGATACGGATGATAAGGCGTTGGTGGGGTGCATTTCATTTTTAGTGCGGAAGCACTACTTCACGAGGTCTAGCCGAATTTATGTGAAGCTTGGCCTTGGGTGTGACCTCGGCCGAACCATAAAAAAATGAATAGAATACTGCCGCGAATGGGATCCGAACCCGTGGCGGCGCAAACAGACCAGCCTCGCTGGCTGCTGCACGAGAGCACTATGCTATCGCCGCCGCCGATCACGCCTCGTGTTAAGTTGCAACACACATGTCGCGCTGTGCATTGCACATCGCTGTCTTCTTCAACTAAAATTACTATGGAACTAATGTCGCCAGAAGTGCAGACGACCCAGGAAAGCAAAACTATCAGCCAACCAGGCTAGATATATCCCTTCGCACGTCTACTCGGCTTAAATGTGTTAAAACCTTACTACTTTTATAAAAAAATGTTATTGCATTTGTTTATTTTTTTCGTGCCGCGTCCCTTCATACCTTTTGTGATGCATCGTCAAGACTGGATTTTGCTCCTTGCGGAGGTATTGCTCATCATTTCTGCTTAAGCCCTTCAATGAAGAGTGCTGCCTTGCCCACATCTCAAAGTCGCGAAGCAAAGAGATTCCACACAGAGCTAGACCCCATCTACGGTGTGCAGCACGTCAAGTTGTAGTTCATTTTTATTTTATGGCGCTGGAAACAATGAGGGGTCATAAGAATGGGGTCAACGTGATGCAGAGCCACCGTTGGGTCAGCGGCATTGCAAGGCGACACACATCAATAAATGTTTCTGGTAGAAGACGACGGAATGGGGGGTCAGATTTCTAGTCTCATGATGTAATAAATTACTAGTACCACTGACAGTTCAAATGCAGGCAAACGCCGGTAGAAAAGGCCTTTATTCCCGAAGAACCTTGGCCAGCCGTATATAGAGACATCGTCACAATAAAGCAGAGCACCACACTGCATGTGCGATGATCGATAACCATTCAAAACTCCCTTTGTGGGACGACGGTCTGCAGAAAAAAAGATTACATTGAATGGAAATGTGTACGTGAGAACTGTTTCCCGTTGGGGTCCTCGTCTCCTCTCTCTGCCTGTACGACGAGAATCGGCCGACCCGGGTCCCTATAATTTCGACCACATGCCGCTATTTCACCGAGAGGACATTTCTGGCCGAGTGAGTGCGGAGGATGAAAGATGAGTTCATCATTGCGGGCCAGCTACTAAAGCAAGCACCAAACAATGAAACTGTTCTTCCTCGCCATGCTCCGAAAAATAAAGTGCGCCACCGTGCAGCGTAGAGCAGGTGTGGGGTCGACCAGAGTCTCTTGGGGCCAGAGAGAAGAGGTAAGCAAACCAGTCCCTGCGGAAGGGTATAGGCCGGCATAGATGCGGACCTATTGCGCATCACCCTCGGCGAATTGGGGGAACTACTCGAAAAGAATAACGCACATGAGCGTGCTCTGTATGGAAGGCAGTGCTCCAGGTCAGAATTGCCATTAAACAAATTAGTGTGGCTACGAAATATCCTCCATCCTCAGTACTCGCCTCGTTTGTCACCGCCTGACTTCCATTTTCTTTTCTACCATACGAACTTATCTTTGAAGAACAGACATCTCCTTGACGATGCGAGGGCAATTAGTAAAGCGAAGCCATGGCTTCGCTTCACTCTGGGTTTTGGCTGTTTAAAGAAAGACTAAATGTACGAACTTGCGCGTTCTGAACTTCATTAAAAATTGACCAAGGGGAAGTGATCAATTACGGTCCTCGCATATCCGTTTCTTTTTATCGCCACCTCCCCGAGCTATGCCCCGCAAGCTAATGTAGGGTAACGGACGAAAAACTGAGAGAGGTAGAGAGAAAAATAAAAGAGCATAATATACATGCAGAAAGTACACAGCTGATAAAGTGAAACAAAAAGAAAAATAAGAAACTCACAGGACAGTTACGAGTCAGTGACGTGAATGTTCAGTAATGCGTTTGGGGGTCCGACGCAGCGCCATAACTCCCTTTTTCTAGGCCATCTCAGCGACACTTCGCAGACGATGGGTAATGATAGCATAAGCTGAGAGGCATTGATAGCTTCCGAGGAGGGAATGGGAAGGAACTTCAGAAGGGAAAGAGTGAAGAGGGAGAATTTCAGAGGGGAAGGAAAAAACGGGCTTTGGCTTTACTGTATTTTTTTTTGGGGGGGGGGGGGGGTGGTAGGAGGGGAGGTTTAGTTTGATGCGTGGTGACGGCTCCTGCAAGGGTGCGGGGGGCGCAGATCGCCGAGGGTTCTTGGGGGGGGGGGGGGGGGGGGGGGGGGTCAGTTTATCTGCCAACGACCCCCGCCGCAAAACTGAGGCAACAGCTAATGACAGCTAACGCTGTGAAATTAAGCAAAGATAACAACAGAGAATTAATTCATTCCCCTTCAAAACAACTCGGGCCTCAGAGACAATCCATGCTTTTCTCTTCTGATGGCTCCCAACGTGCCGTTGCTGCCACTTTCTCGATGAAATTCAAGCCTCGCTGCCGAGTACAAATAGATGGCGATGATGATGAGAATTTCATTTTAACAGCGCCATGCCAGCTTTGCCAAAAAGTGTCATAGCTAACGTGTTTTGGTTCGAATTGATGTGGAGTCACAGATCCAATTTCCCAAGCATTTAATCCCAGAGAAGCGAAGTGCCAGGAGAACGGGGGAATGCTTCAGTCCATTTAAAAAGCCGGTGGGTATCCGGCGGCACCGCGCATCGAATCCCGCTCCGCCCGCATGCAATGCGGATGCTCAAACCACTAGGTCACTATTACAGCAAACAAACTGATGTTCCGCTTTGAGGAAAACCAGCTCCCACTTAAAAGCTGCTTTCTGGCGTTTCTAATAACTTCCTCCTTTAACTGGCTACCAATTGTTTTGTGGACTTTCCTTGATTTTCTTCGTTACTCCTCGTAGTTTATGCTGTTCATGCCTACTTAAAATAAAAGCACACCTCTACTCGTCGTTTACTGAATAGGTGGAGCCCGGGAGGAGTGTTTTAGATCTTGTTAACATGCTGTTACCTGTGTTCCTCAGGCTGCCAGAATGTTTTCTCGGAATCATGTTTGATTCAGACATAGAGTAAAATGAGGTTATTTGGCAAAACCGGATATTCTTGAAGTATTCAATGACATTTAGTCATAAGAAACCTGATGAAACTTGTACTTAGAAGATGGTTACATGCGTATCGAGAAGAATGCACTGCATTTCGACTAGCGTGAAAATTTATGTGCTGCCCTTGTTTCTCTCGACATGGTGCGGCGTCATAGTGCCTACGGCGTTCTCCTAGAGAAGGAAACGTTTGTCGACTGCAGAAGTTAATTTTCGGTGCCTCATCCTTCGTTATAAGAGAGTGCTGCGGCCATGTCTCTGCGTTTTATCTGAAAGGCACTGCCAAAGCCGTAATACATATTTTGCCGGAAGCTCCACTCTCTTTCGTAATAAGCGAGGATTCGTTATGACTGCAGCCGCTATAAATGGGCGCGCTGATATATATATATATATATATATATACATATATATATATATATATATATATATATATATATATATATATATATATATATATATATATATATATATATATATATATATATATATATATATATATATATTGATGAAAACCTTCCTCGGCAGCTGATAACTTAAATAGAAAGTTGAACTACACTTCTTGCAGAAACATTTGATGCATCGAAGTTTCGACCAGAAGCTGGCTGTCATACATTATATAGTATGATTGTGTGTGTATACAAGTGTTATCAAGGTGACCCCGATTAAAATATTAAGTTGAAGGACGCATACATGGATATATACTATATAGGATATATATATATATATATATATATATATATATATATATATATATATATATATATATATATATATATATATATACCTATAGTGTATTGAAAGATGGGAAAATAAATTGCTTTCATTTCCCGTCTGCAGGTCTTTGTATAAGATCTTTTCTTGGACTAAGCTCGTAGATGCTATGACAGCTATTATCTCTTCGCAAGCTGTTTCGCTGAAAAGTTCGTTAAAATCTTTTTTCACGTCTGTAGTTCGTATTTTACGGCATATGACAGCACAGTTCGTTCTCCCTTAGTGGATTCCACTATGTAATAGAACCGCTTTTCTAAACCACCACTTGCAAGTTTAAAAAGTGTTTGAAAAGAGCTGCTGAATTTAATTACACCTACTGCTGCATTGGTCGATAACCTGCGGGCGCCAGCTGTATGTGACTCTCATCACAGGTGGGTACAGAACTTGTCGTTGGATTTTTTTTTTTGCGCATGTAGTGGAATCCCAACAATAGCACCTCGCGACTCGTGGCTAGCTGCTCATGCAGCTAGCAATGCTATGGCTGGGGGCCCTATTTGGCAACTACCCTGCTTACAACCAATAACAACGTTTTCAATATGTTCCTACTGCCCAAGAACAGTACTTGAATGGAACGATATCGAACAGAAGCCTTTATAACACATATATATTTTCCCCATCATTATACGTTCGAAGAAAGTATCTGATTGGTTCACTTTTTTCTCACCAATTCATGCTAGCACTGCTCTTTTAAAATTATGTTTTCCCTTTTGTTCTTGATTTACTTTAGCTTTATTTATCAACAGTGATTTTGCTCCGTAACGTGTATTTTCTGCTCAAATATTTTTTGTTACACAACTCCGAAATTATGCAGTCAGAAGTTACGGCATATATAAGCAAATAGGCAACCAGTAAGCTCTTGACAACATACAGTGCGTTTGAAATGCATTGCTATTGTGTGTTTCCCGCACGCTGTAGTTGTTTCCAACCCGCATCCAAGCGGCAAAGGGCCTGTTTCCTTGGATATTGCTATTGTAAAAAGCAATCGCGGCTATAGATCGCTCTGTCAAGTTACGAACTACCCTACAGCAACACTCCTAATACGTGTGAGTCCTTCGGCGCGACATATTACGCGCCGGGCCAGACATTATTTCTCTTGCCGCGCATACAACGCACGCATGCATTCATGCCTCTCTTCCGCGCAACACGTGCAGTCGCGTTTGCGCGCGGACCAACGTAGAAACGCTATCGGCCCACTCACGTGTCATCGTGGACGGCACCGTAGCAGCAGCACTCCTTGCCCAGGCGTTGCTCTTAGCCGACGCCGATAAACCTGGGGAGAGCTTCGACACCGCACGACCGCAAGCACCGAGACAGACGCGTCGTCTGCTACGCAACGGCGCGGTATCAGTGTGTCAAACGGCTCACCGTGTATAAATCATAAGGGACGCAGCGCCATCTTTCGAGCTGCGCAGTAAACGATATCGCGGTCTCCGCGGTCTCGCAGTTTGCGAAATTGAATGTCGGTTCCCGATTGTAGCGCGGTGAAGTACGAATGACTGACTTGCGCAATTAGGGTTAGCTCAGAATCTTATGGCTAACTACTCTTAGGTGCTAAGCGAAATACTTACGTGCGCGGGTAACTTACTTGCACTGTAGAAATGAGCGACGATGGCACGAGAATGCCCTACCGCGTTAAGTAACTGCGCAAGATATAGAAAAGATATATAGGCGTCGCTGTAGAAAGGAGGGAGGTATGGAAAACGGTAGAACGGCGTATATTTTAAACTCGGTTGATGTGTGCAAAGTTGCACGGAAAAATGGGATAGCCCTTTTTTGGAAAACACGTAGCGAAGACATTCAAGCATGTACGGAACTCGGACGAAAGACCGGGAAACATAGCATTATTAATTTACGAGGAGAGCGGCACGCGGAATTCAGGCCTGTAAGAAATACGGACTGTTGGGGCTATGGCGCACGCTATTACGGTTCTGAAAATATTATGGTTTATGGTGGTTTAACGTCCCAAAGCGACTCAGGCTATGAGAGACGCCTGATAATATTATGAACAGAAGACTAAGCACGGAGGTTAATATTTTCAAGCACGATAAGAATCCACGTGAATGGAATTGAAGCGTAGCGCTTGTATTACTCAACGACAATGGTGACATTCAAGGCCGCAAGAAATACAGACGATGTCGTTCACTGTTGCGGGTTTTGAAATTCAAGGACGTGGATTAGAGGAAAAAAAAAGCTGTATTTAAATTCTGACATTTTCACTGGAAACGCTTTCTTCGAAATAAGATAAGAAGAGCAGCTTAGAAGGAGCCAGATGAGTCGTCCATTGTCTTCGTTGATAAAGAGAAAGCCCGTGAGAAGGCTCCAAGGCGAAAAGTTGTGTAGTGCCCTAAGATAAAACAGCGTCGGAGAGGAGTGCCTGCAGCCAATCAGCGAGATGTAAGCGGAAGCAAGAGAAAAGGTCTGCAGCTGCCTCTGCGACACTGAACTTTCAGGAGAGAGCGGAGTTCCTTGAATAGTTCTTCCCCAAAAATTTTCCCGTCTAACCCTGCTGGGCATTCTAACAGGACAGCGCATTCTTAGACCTCAGATTACAAGGGCGACGTCGTCTTTTGGCAGACGCTGCAACAAATCGCAGAAGCAAAACTACAGCACTGGATTAAATATTTGGGAGGAAAAAGGAACTTTTTCAAAATGACCGAAAGAGAATGAGACTACAGGGCGTACCGCCAGTAAGACTGGTAATCTTCTATGAGAAGCCCTATAGCATTGCAGCCCGACAGTCAGAAAGCAACTCATTTCAAATGCCTTGGCTCTACGACGAATGAATAAAATTTTGGCGTGCACTTAAGCATCGCCTTTAACTGTATGACCCGAGGGCGTTAATGGGTACCGTCAGAGGTTCTTTTTGCCCACGCAGACACGTACGCTGTTTCCTATTTCACAATGTCAATCATTATGTGAAAGACAACTCGACAAACATAGCTTCGCTTTAACCAAGCCGTGTGAAAGTGCCTGCGTGCCCTATCTGCTGCGTGCTTGGCTCGGAAGCCAAGTGATAAAGGGTTCGATTCCCAACTACCCCAACTTTCTTTTCAGCGTAATTCATATACTTTATATACATTGTGGGGACCTGCCCTACAGTTCCCTTTGTAGGCTTTTCCGCGATGGGCCCTGCAGCAACAGCATCGCTTCAATGGAGGGGCGCATTCCCTGGTTAGTTACCGTATCTAACAAGGGAGGGCGCCGCAGAGACTGCTTGAGCGCACGCGCGGGACGTAGCTTACAGCGTCATTCTCTTCGGCTGGGATCGTCAGCGCGAGCGGACGTTTCGCACGCGGCTCCGCTCTTCGCCAGCAGGGCGAGGAAGTGGCGTGGAGACATATGCTCCCGTATCTCGTCCCGACCGGCCTCGGAGTATCCCTTGCCCTAGCGTGGGCGAACATTCGCTCGTAACCTTGCTGGTGAGAAGAACGACCTCGATTCGTGAGTGTATTTTGGTGCTAGCTGGCGTTATTGTTGTTGTAGCAATAAATGACTGTTTGTGTCAGCCAGTGGGTCCTGACTTTGTTCCGTCAGAGAAAGGCCGGCCGTGGTCGACTGCGCTCGCTAGCGTACGCGATCACGGGGTGGGGTCTGGCGGTTTTGAACTGTGTCAGGCGCGGTTAAGCGCGGAGAACGTATCTATCTCCCCCAATTAAAACCCCACAACTTGCATGTCATAACGACGTTTTAATGGTGCTACGTCCTTCTAATACAATCAGTTGTCAAATCCGCCGCCCCACTTTTGACGTGGCCAAATTTCCGACCAATCCGGATTTTTCGCTCGCAACTACAACTCCAGCACCTACGCTGGACTTTCCGCTGAACGTGACCCTTAACAATGACGCATTAAAGATCGCAGGGGAAAATCACCGCCATCACTTTGACATAATAAAAGAGCCTGGGTTGCTCTGTCGACTTATCTGAAAGAGCTGCATATGTGGTAGAAAACTGAGGGGCCTCCTGATAAAGGGGTATCAAAGACAACACTTTCAAATGAAAAATGCGGGCTTTGAGAACGATCGAAAGCACATTATCAATGCGATAAAAAAGCGTTCCTTTTAATTCCTTTTTCTGTCATTAACTGTTACGAGTGTTGCTCCCACGTCACCAAGCACTTAAATAGACACTGTTCAGTTTCTGCGACAGCCTGTTCGCGCCAAGAAAGACTATCGTTTCGAACCTTCGTGGAAGGGGAACTATACCGGAAATAGGGCGAATAGGATTCTCATAATGATAATCAAAGCCACTGATAACAACGTCGGAAATGGCTGTCATTGAATTATTGCGGCGTTCAATTCCTTGTTCATCGTCGACCTACATTTATGTCCTACGTGTTAGAAATTCTTGCATTATCGCCAGTCATTTTCCGTGAACCCACGTTTCACGATGATTTCTTTCTGCCACCCCCAGGAATATTTCTACACCGTGAGCACGATAGCAAAGTAAAACGCATAAATTGTCGCTCATCGCTTCACGCTATCATTCGTTTCTCGCAAAACACTTGACAGATGAACAACCTGCCACCACCCGCTGCTATCGAAAAAAATTGCCTTGACGTAGTTTAAAGATTCTTTGCGTGAAATTAGTATTTTTAACCAATTTCGAATTATATCTTGTACCGTTATGTCCTTTGTAGCATTATGTTCGTGAAATGAGTAATGAGCTGAAACAGCTGCATTCTGCGCACGTTTTTTGTGAAATATCAATTATTTTTTGTAGCGATAGCTACATTACGGTAGCATTTTGATCCTTCAGCGTGGTGGCGCCGCCACGCTGTCACGTGGTTGGTCACACGGTGCGGAGCCGCTGCCAGCGGCGCGGCGCCGTGGCTGATCAGTGCACGGTTGGTCACGTGACCAAGTTCCACTCGGCCAGCTGTAGCTATCGCGTAACTCCAGGTTTAACAAGAGCTAAACCACTGCCAATTTTTGTTGTTTTCATCTTTATATGCATTAGTGTTGCTTAAGGTGCTTGTGCTCTACTTTTCATGTTGTTTTTCACTGCTCTTTATGAATTCTTCTTCCGGTAAGTGTATGAGTCGTCCCCACCCCCATGTGACTCCCTCGCACGAGGGCCCTTAGGTGTGCCGTGAAACTAAAAAAAAAAAGGCGGTGGTTTAGCTCTGGTTAAACCTGGAGTGACGCGATAGTTACAGCTGGCCGAGTGGAACTTGTTCAGTTGAATTGGAAAGTCAGTCTTTAGCCGCTCCGTTTCGCTGGGCGGTCCTTCTTCATCTTCGTCCCACTTGACACGGCGCATGCGCGCAGCTGTGGCAGCTCGGTTTCGCCGGCGCGCAGCGCCGCCGGCAGCAGCAGCTGCTCCGCACCACGTGGCTCGTCACGTGACCAACCAGGTGACGAACCACGTGACAGCGTGGCGGTGCCGCCACGCTGAAGGCTCTAAATGCTACCGTAATGTAGGTATCGCTACAAAACTATGGGGCAGTTTAAGTCACCTTAAGAGAAATGCTATAACATTACATTCCACATGTGTTGCAGCCTCTGTTGCAAATTCTGTTTCTGCTTGCGTCTGTTCCTTTGGAACTGTCGGTCCATCAACCTCCACATTGTGACTGCTAGCTGCAGTAGCAGGTATTCGTTATGCTGTGATGGTGCCGATAGTTGTATATATCACCTGATGAACAGGTTAGGATGATCTCGCATGGTCACGACACATCTCTCGACCAATCATCAATTTTATTGCCACCTACTATCATGGACAGGTTTCCCACAAACCGGTGGCCAGGATGCCACCCGCCACGGTTGGCAGACTGCGGTGAAGTCAAGCGGTCGCATGACCTCTCTTGACCAATCAATATGACATGTTGCGATGACGTCATAAGGTCATGTGACCTATCTCGACCTGTCAGCTAATTTTTTTAGATCGGACAACTAATTTTGCTTCTGACGTGAACACAAATTCTATCGCATTAATAAATGAGAGTAGCAGTGCACAAGGGTTCTCTAAAAGCGCACATCGCAGCTTGAGGTGAGTGCACCTTGCTTGTCCAGCACTCTCATTTCGCTGGGGTGGAACAGGAATCGACCTTCTGATGCCTTAGTCTGACTTCATATGGTTTATGGTCTATGGGGGTTTAACGTCCCAGCGCGACTCAGGCTTTGAGGGACGCTGTAGTGAAGAGCTCCGGAAATTTCGACCATCTGGGGATCTTTAACGTGCACTGACATCGCACAGTACACGGGCATCTGAAATTTCGCCTCCATCAAAATTCGAACGCCGCGGCCGGTATCAAGCCCGCGTCTTTCGGGTCAGCAGCCGAGCGCCATAACCACTCAGCCACCGCGGCGGCTCGATCTGTCTTCGTAGTAAAGAGTCAGACTCAACGACACATCTCAACATTTGCGAGTTTGTTACATCATGCATGATTTATCGCTCATTCAGTCTCGAGATGAAACATGTTCATATCTCCCGAAAGTAATGGATGGTGAAAACGTATTCTCAACAAGCCACTATGCACCCTGCCCACCATCTGTGCAAAACAGTCAGTGCCAGGCGGAATTTTCGGTAAGTTGGTTATACGCTCACTCGCACAACTGCAGCGCAAAGGAAAGGCATTCAGAAGTAATGATTCATATCGAGTAACACTTTTTGACGAGCTAGTTGGTTCGTGATACCTGAAAAACAACTCTGCGCTTAACAGGCGAAGACAGAGGGAGAACATACACGACCCACAAGGCGCTACTTCCAGCGGTTGAACATATTGGATTTGCTTGCCTTGCTCTCATTTTAGTTCTGATTCTTTTTTTTTGTGACTTCTTATTGACGTCGCTCTGGCAGGCACATGCTGTGCAAATAAGGAGGAAAAAATGAACAACATAACAGTAGCAGCCAGGAAACCGTATATAGGGGACTCTACTAGCAAGTTTATTCAATAAGCCGCGCCGAACGATTGGAGCGGTATAGTAAGTGGGCAAAGACAAAAGTGAAAAGGGAGCGTGGGGACAAGCGCACTCTATAATGCTGCTGAACGAATCACAGGAAGCGCTCCAAGACTTGTAGGCTACTTTGTTTGGAAGTGCAAAGTGGTGACTAGAAAGAAGTGATTAGTTTGGTCTAGTCTTCCCGATGATGAAAGTTTGAGTAAGACAGGGAAGTTTGCGAAACATTTGTAGCTGCCTCTCATGACGAGGACAGCGTGAAAGCGCTGTGCCCTGTGAAGCACTGTGAAGAGAGTAAGGCGGTGTAAAGAATTAAAAGAAAGAAGGGGTTAGGCGGAAGGCAGCCAGCGTGCTGCGGTCCTCCATCGCGAAGAAAGGCGGGGCAATCAAGCGTCAATTAGGAGACAAGAGAGGCACGCGGGAAAATGAGCAGCAAGAGTTGGTCACGGACACGCTTCAGTGCAAAAAGCAGAGCAGCATTGTGTGAGACGCGGCAAGTGGACCTGCTTCCATTAGTCACGGCGTGATTTAAAGAACTCTGCAAGACAGAATCGCAGCCAATAGGCGAGACTAATGGCCGCTGTGATTAAATGAGGCTTCGAGTTCTTCTCATGGCACTTTGAATCTCAAAAGCGAGAGGCAGTAGCAGCGAATACAGCGCGGAGGAGTATACTGGCGTTGTTTGATCACATTTGCTAAGAGCTTTTTTGTTATTGTGACAAGGTGCATGCACTCGTAAAGTATTTACAAATATAGTTGCACACTAGACTCTATAGAAGAAAGTCGAGTAACATCCGGTGGTGCGGCCCAGAAATCCATTCTTCAACTACTGGTGGACGGCTTGGGGACGGTCCGCACCGGAGCAGGTGTTTATGCTGGATAGCACGCAAACAGGGTGCTGCTCAAGAGCTGCTCAAGATTTGTAGTGTTTTGCCCAGAGAAAAATGGACAGCGTGTTTCAAGGAATGTGTGTCGGTAAAGTAGGGGATTCGCGGGCCCGTAGGACCGTATAGAAAACGAACTAAGTAGCATTACGTCGCCTGCCTCTCTGGAAGGTATTTCTTCCAGATTATGGTAACCACTCCGTCTTTGGTGCGTCTACTCACAAGTACCCATTCGTTACGCTCTGAATGCGCCTATTCCTATGCCCTGCACATAGTGAGGAGATACATTTCGCCATGCTCTTCACTCTACCACCTTGACCCTTGCCCGCTAACGGATATGAAGGTCTTCGGCCGGCGGCAGTAGCGGTCGTACAGCTTTCAAGGCCTGCCAGTCCCTGTTTCTTTCCTTGGGGACGTCGAGCATGAGCGGCACACTGTGACCTTGCCGTACAATGGCATACACAATCCATTTTAGTGTGAAAGCACTACTACTTCACGAGGTCAAACTGGCTCACCGTTTTGTGTGAAAATTAACCTTGAGGGTGACCTTGGGCAAAGCATAAATAAATAAAATGAACATTGCCGCGACTGGGATTCGAACCCGCAGCTGCGCGAACATATCAACTTCCCTGGCCACTTCACGAGAGCACTAGGCTATCGCCGCTTTTTTTTTTCTTTCTTGCCGACTTCAGCACGTCATTTACGAACCAATCCACGCGAACAAGACAACACAGATGCTAAAACTGCGTCACCCGCACTTGGGATTACGTAAACACATTAAAATTCGCGCATGTATAACAAAGCTTCTATTCTCGGAAGCCACTCAGGCACTGGGTCTTGTATCTTGTGGCCACAACGTTGTCCACGCCAACGCATGCAGCGCACATCTCTTTGTCACTAACGCCACATAGCTCAAAGCGCGAATATTAGTTTGATAGTACTATTCGTTGATGAAGATGATGATGTGCAATGCAGAGCACAAACTTGTGTTGCAATTTAACCCAAGGATTTATCGGCTGCGGCGATAGCCTATAATTATTAAAGGCCACTAGGCTATCGCCGCAGCTGATCAATCATTGGATTAAATTGCAACACAAGCTCGTGCTGTGATTGGACTTCATCATCTTCATCAACGAATAGTACTATTAAACTAATATTCGCGCTTTGAGCTATGTGGCGGTAGTGACAAAAAGATGTGTGCTGTATGCGTTGGCGTGGACAACGTTGTGGCAGAAACCCGTCATTACAGCATAGGCCGCCGGTGTACATTCGGTAAATTGGCATTGATGATAAAAAAGGTGAAGACGCGCATATCTCTCTCCCTGGCATAGTGGACACATCTGTCTCGCTTTCGGATACGTGGCGGTGGTGGCCATCTGCAAGAAACTGTGCTTTCGCACAATATTTCATGCTTAGCAATGCTTAACCACTAGCCAATTTTTTTTAATTCACGCTTTCCTATCCATCTTTCATACATTTCTGAGTGGAATGTAGCAAACACTGCGCCCTCATGGTTAACCTTTGACCTTTTCTTTCCCGTTTGTCTTCTCTCTCTTTACTGATGTGGGCATGTCAGCCGTGGTTTAATGACTCCGAAGGTCGTCCACCGCCAGGACTCAGCGCCTGCAAGTTCCCAGGCATGTGCCTCATGTGACTATCTGGCAGCATTCAGTGGACAGACAGAATAGCGTCGATGTAGCTGGTAACTGGCATACCTGCCTTAGCAGCGTCATAGCTCGAGTACAGTATAATTATGATGCTCATTTGTATTTTACGGAATTTTAGAAAAACGCATAACTACTGCATATAAGGTTCTATTGAAAGTTAAAGAGCACTTATTGCGCTCCAACGTAGTCAATTACAAGCACGGCGTAGCAATAGTAGTGCACAGCCTTGAGTTTGGTTAATTTGTCTAAATTATCTTACCCTGCCACCTGCCCGATAGCTCCAAAGTTTCACGTTGGTTCACCACGAAATGTTGGTAATTTTGAGCTAAAGATACATCCTTGCGCGCGCGCATTCATCTAAATATCCGTCACCAGATATTTTATGTTTTTCTAGACCCAGATATCCGTAGCAGAGAGAATAATAAAAAAGAAAAACTTGCACAGGAGGAACTGTTGGACCGAGAGCGGCAAACATTTTTGTGTACATTCGTGCAAACACCCAGACTTAAGAGGTATATTTCGATTAACGGCGGCAAGTCAAACTTTTGCTCGGGTTTGAAGAATTTAAAAGGAACGGTGCTATCTCAGTGAGAAAACAAGCAGTAGTAGTGTTTGGTGAACTACCAGGAAGTGGACCCAAATCTACCTGCTGGCTGACTACGTGCCCATTTTATGATGGGTTTCTCAGGGCGAATCCAATGTCCACATTCGCGCACTTTGCAGTTGCTGCTTTTGGTTGCGAAACATTTATAACAGTGGGCTCAAACATGTTTTCCTCATGAAAGACCACTCATTTCACTGATTTTTTTTGTCGAAGATGATGTGGCTCAAGGCAGTTTTCAAATTAAAATTGTTTTGCTAGGGGACTTAAATCCGCCTCTGGAGTTTATATTATTGCGGTGGGCTTAGTCTGCGGGCGTCGAAATGTGTGCTCTCATGTATTTGTCAGGGAGAGGGGCAAGAACTAAAGGAGGAAGGGCACGATACAGGCATCACTACCGCTTCAATTTTATAAGAGCAAATATATCTCAGAGCTTTAGATAACACACTTCAGACCATGCAAAACATGAACCGCGTTTACGTAACCAACAACTATATAGTGAGGAGTTGTATCTGGCTGCTCTGGCGCTATTAGGCTTCCGCTGTGACGTCACTCTATCCTAGCTCTCACCACGGGGAATTTCGAGGCGCGCAAGCTGCATACCGTTCACTCAGCGGCGTGCAGTCAAGGCCTGCCGTGATGTTAACGAGCTCCTGATGGCTGCAGCCTAGTCACTTATAGCCGTTAATAGACCGCGAACGGTGACGCTTAATTAAGCCCCAGCCGACTCGCGCACCTTGAAGCGAGGACGTCGTCTTCCTGTGTACGTGCCGACGTCGCGTCGCATATGAAGCAGCTCCCTATGCGAGTTAATGAGCAATATTATGCGCAAGCGGCGCGAATTAATGAACCGGGCCGAATGGTTAACGACAACGCCTTGTCTCGGAACCCTAACTGCCTCATCATATTTTCCTTGCCACGGGAACAAAATCAGGGGGGGGGGATGTCTGAAGAAACGGAAGTTGACGAGGTCCACAAGCTGTCGCATAAATGAACATCTTGGAAGCGGTAGAACAATCACAACGTTCGAATATTGTGAGCTGCACGCTATCGCTCAAAGAAAAAAAAGGAAACCTTGGATGGAGGGAGGGAAAATTGTGCTTTTAATAGTAAGAGACGTAGAAACGGAGCAGCATAGATCAAAGGGCGAGCACTATAGTTTACGATAGTGTAGACGAAATTAAGAGGATCAAAGCGCAAATATATATGGAACTAACCGCGGATTCATTACAGTGAAGGGATCGATAGCGCGGGAAAGGAAACATGGTCAGTAATGGCGTAGTATTGATTATCTTAGGTTTACTTGGAAAAGGCTGTTGATTCATAATGACGGCCCACAACGGTAAAATGCAAGTTTATACCTTGAACGAGAAGAAAAGTAAATTTCTTTGCTGTTTTTTCTGAAACGAAGACAATTGTCACAGGATATTATCATTTAATGAGGAATGAATTTCGTATTTATATTCTGTTTCTCAAGAAAGGGAGAGATGTGGCATCATACATGGACATCATTTGCATGTATGCCCATTTCTGAAGTCTAATGTTAACAACATTTCAACCACAATTAAGTTTTCCTCTTCAGTTCCTTTGCCACTCCGTGCATGTAAGCACATATTGTTGAACTTACGACCATGGTTCCGTTCTGGCCAGTGAACTTAGCTAAAGACGCAGTAATTGAGTTTTCGGTGGGTATACTAAACAACGTCACGTAAGTAAACCAGCTTTTCCAATCAGAGAATGGCAACGTGTGACAAGAACGTTGAGAGAAATGGCCTAAAGCCTACCACTTTGATGTTTCTTCTATGGCTGCTTTACTGGGAAATTATATAACTTGGGTGTGCAGGAAATCAGGGAGCCTGCAGGATATCATAATTAATTTTAGACTTACCTGCAAATAGAACTGAGAATTGTGAGTGCCAACATTTCAGACAATATCTTCGTCATTTTCTTGAAGATTTTATTCAATAGCCTCGCCTTTCAAAATCCATTCTGTCCTTGAAGGTGCTTCGGCCGGCATGGACGGCACGGTCGTTTGGCCTATGCAGCTGGCTTTGCTTCGTCCATCTTGCATGGCTGAATGGCTTCGAAGGAGGCAACGCAGAAATAAAATGGGTTGCGCTAAATGGCCTTCGAGAACGCGTTGTTGTGGTTGAGAATTTCACTGGCCGTTCGCGCACGTGGCGAAGCACTGACACCGCGCGAGGAAAGAGAAGCGCATTTTGGCCTGACTGCTTTTGGAACAACGCGAGAAGCCATTTCGCGCTAACGGTTACGGCCTGGGGTGCCTTAACGGCGTGGCCTTTTGCGCGTAGCCATGGTCATTAACGAAGAATGCGATGAATACGGTTACGACCGCGCAAACTATGTGGTCTCAAAAATAAAAACAAACGAAAGGAGTTCTTGAAGCTGAAACCTCTCTTTTCACGCCCGCTCTGTAACGTCTCTTCCTTTGAGCTTTTTGTCTGAGAGTCTGAGCAAGGCTGGCTACACTCTCTATACCAAGCGGCTGTGTTAGCGTCGCGATTGACGCATATTGGGAGCTGGTTCTTCGGGAGTTTTCTCTTCGAGCTGTTAAGGGGCCCCGCTAGACGGTTCCAAGTCTCAGTCCGCAACTGGCGTTGAGTGTTGGTCAAGAAGCTCGAGTAACTGGAAGGCCTACGCCGTGCCATGGCAGCTAGCGCGATGTGTTCAGCTCTGGTGCTCCTCGGAGCCACTCTGGTGCACAGCACTGGGGCTGAAGAGAGTATGGAAGAGAAACTCTCGTGCGTTTATATGCAAGGTGAGCGCGGGGCAGCTGATCTTGCGTCAGCTCAAGGTTGAATTAACTGGCCGCGTCCCGTACTGGCTTTGCATGCACATATGGTCAGAAACAGTGGCACTTTGTTTGCATGACATCATAGACTGAAGTTGTTCCGCAGCGATCTGGACTAATTTTTACGCCGTAGTGTTAAGGCTTCCTTTCTGCAGAAAATCCGGTGTCGTCGTCGGCGGCGGCGGCGTTGTGAGCGACAAAACAGGTGGCCCACCTGCCACCTATGTCACGTGACCTTGTGACGTGACCACAACCTGCCAACCTGATTGTGATAAAACTCCCTACAGTGGCAGGTGACAGTTAAATGAGTGATTTGTCGCAAGAGGTTGCTCGGGAAGAGAAACCTGTGTCTCACAAGCCCCACCGGTGGTTCTGTTTGAAACAGCCATCTGTCGGAGAACTAGCGCATCGCTTAAACGCTCCCCCACTGCTCCAGGAATAACTTGAGGGCTCCCAGCGATCTATGAGTGTAAAGTAGAGAGTGATCAGTTCTGAATATATGGGAATTAATTCATTAGAGCTGTCGCGTCATACCCTTAAGGCGGAGCTTGGTTGTCGCCCTCAAGTTTTTTTTTCAATTTAATACAAAAGTGCGAGGAGGTTTCCAAACCGTGCAGCACAGAAAAGACGTAGAAAAAGTTTACGATCATCGTAAACCACTAAGACGTCCGAAGAAAAGAACAAGTGTTCTGCAATCATGTTGCATGTTAAGCGTGTCCATTTTTTTTTGTGCCAAGTATGAACATGGTAGCCGCATATGGGTCTTAGTTCCAGCAGCTGGGCAGGCTGTACGAGACGTTGTAGTAGAGGGCTCCCAACCAATTTCCGCCCCCGGGGACCCTTTAAAGTTTATTGAGTACACACACAGAGTACTGAATTATTATTATTTTTTTTGCATTTCGCCTCCATCGATATGCGGCCCTCGCGACCTGGATTCCATCTCGCCACCTTGGGCTCAGTAGCCGAACTAATCCACCGCGGCAGAGGTTTTTGCAAGTACAGAACACTGATAGAAACGCATTGGACATAATTCCGGCCTTCACTCTCAGAATGATTGAAGGCACGCTGATGCACGCAACAACCTTTCCAGAAAGGCTTTGAAGTTAAGAAAATTCATAGAATAAGGCTTTAAGGTAAGAAAATTCATAGAATAAGGCTTTAAGGTTTTTTTTATCGTAGGCGACGTTATAGGACTACATTAGAACCTCGTTATAACGAAATAACTGATATAACGAAGGAATGACGATTTTCTTCGATAGCTATGTCAACACGGGCGATAACGAAGCCACGGCTATAACGATGTAATCAACGGGTTTCTTCAGCTTCGTTATAACGAGGTTCAACTGTACTGCTTTATGAATACAAAGCTTTTACTTCCTCACCTCCGAACCAATGAGCTTGTCACTGTTTCAGTAGTGTCAGTTTTGGAATCCGAGGGTTGATAGTTAAATTGCCAACCAGAGGCATACTCATCCATTTTGTTTAATTGCACTATGACTGGTGAAATATCTTTAAGGCGACACTATGTTGTGATCTGAGAATTCTGGAGCCTTTACCAAACGAAAAGTGAAGGATCGTTCTTGTGCAAGACTTCGTGATAACTGCGCTTCACTGGGAGGGCTCATGAGACCCAGCGAGTGCATTCATAAAGCTTATTTAACGTTTCACGCTACAAAAAACGTAAAAAACGACTAATTGTTTTAATTACGCTGCATTATCAAGCTCAAAACTGCGTGATATTGATCAAAACATGTGGGCACAGTTGTTTCAACTCAGCTGTTTCAAAGCTTCAAAATCTCAGATGCGCTCACCGGTTCACAGCGTATCGCATAGCCTGTTCTGTAGAATTAAGTGTGTTTTGCTTTGTTCACAATATCCCATAACAACCATGCAGGCAGCAGCGCAGTACGCCAATGCATTGCCAACCTGTTCAGGGATCAAGGGCTCAACCTGGGGATACAGAACGCTCTCCCCGTGAGTAGCAACGGATTCGCCACGCCTTTGCACCCTCAGACTTCTCTGGGACGAATATGTGCTTTAGCAGAGTTACAAAGGCCCCAAGCTAAAATCGGAATCGCCGAGCATTGCAATGCTTCCTTACCTTACACGTGTGCAGATAATAGTGTAGCTGAACTTAATTTTTTTTCTTGGTATGGCTTCTACCGATTTGCTAGGGCCCTTGGATAGGATGGACAGAAGAGAAAATTTCGTTTGTCGTTTTATGACGTTTAACGTCCTAAAGCGACTTAGGCTATGAGAGACACAGCAGTGGAGGGCTCCGCGTAGTTTCGGCCACCTGGGGTGCTTTAGCGTGCACTGATAACGCAGAGTACACGGCCCTCTCGCATTATGGCCTCCGTCGATATGCGACCGCCGCGGCCGGGATCGAACCCGCGTCTTTCGGGTCAGCAACCGAGCGCTATGACCACTGAGCCACCGCTGCGGCGAGAGGAGAAAATAACGGTGTTTATTCAGCGCTGACTGCGTTTCTATGTAGAAGGAGGGGCGAAGTACTATAAATTTTAGTGAAAATTAGGCTTTTCTTGTTTTTCCCTCTGGAGTAACTTGATAATAAATTGGCAGTAATATTGCTCATAACGTCACGCAGTGCCAAGCTGTTTCTGGTGAGACGATCAGACGGGTTGGCCTTAAGCGCTGATTGTACATGCGTTCAAACAAGCTGGAATCCTCTGCTTTTCATTGTGGCACTAAGAGAAGTGGTGCAGGGGCAGAATTTCTTAATCTGTGTTTACGCAGTACGCTTTGGAAAAGCAGTTTTCAACGCTGTTTGTGTTGTCGGCAGTGTTGGCGCTCATGTTAGTTCAGGTTCCTCTTTCTGTAAACCTTTTCCTGAGGCGTAAGGCTTTCCGTAACGGAACCTTAACGACACCAGCAAATATTTGGAGACCGCGAACGTTCCAGAAGATGAAGAACAAAAAAATTCCCCTCTGTCCACTGGCAGCGAGCTCTTTACACACAAGCCCTAAAAACGTAGTGCGTGTTCTCTGCACAGTAGGCTGGTGCATGGCCGCCGGGTCAACAAATATGTGGGCTACGGTGAACTCCTGCTGCGCAGGAAAATTAACCAGCGCAACATGTAGCAAAGCCAGGAAATTTCTAAGCAAGCAAATTGGTGTGGCTCCTTTGTAAACAACTAGTTAGAATTTGCGTGTTTGCGAAACATGCTTCGAGCATTTAGTAGACGAGGGCAGGGAATGAGGGTCTCATTATGGCATAAATTTGGAACAAGCCAAGAGTGAGGGAAAGAATGTCATAGAGGACTTTTTTATTTGTGCTGTTTATGAAATGTAAATTAGTCGTGTAATCATTTTATGCCTGAAACATGATTGATTATAAAGTAGAATAAAAATTTCTGGCGGTTTAGCATTGCTAAGCACAAAATACTGTGCGAAAGCGCGGTGTGCCGGCCAAATTTTGAGGATGGGCCAAACCTATTCTGGGGCGGTCCGAGGTCGGTTTCAAACGTGGGTCAACTCAGATTTGAAATTTTCGGGGGCATTACCAATCCCATTTTGAAGTTGGGTCAAATCCATTTTGAGACTACGTCAAGCCTCTCTTCCACTCGAGCACACCCAGATTCACCGGCAGTCAAATTCGGCCTTGTCATTCCAAGGGCAAATTTCAGGTGGTTCATGTCATATTTGGGCATAGGCCACGTTGGGGACGTTCCATGCTACCTCTCAGGAACCCTCCATTCAATTTGTTCGATTTCGGCCAAGGTCACTTCGAGGTCAAATTTCTGGTGGTTTATGCCGTATTTGGGCATGGACGACGTCAGGGTGTGCCATAATCACATCTCCAACCTTCAGAGCCATTGCTAAATCTCTTCTACTGTTTTTACAGCCGCTGTAAATTGAGCCACATGACCTGCCAGGAAGCTTCGCTCGTCCCACGGCTTTCGCCCAGAATGCAGCTATAGAAGTGGTTTCGCACTAAAGCCACCACCACTAATCATTCGAACCCACGACCTCAGTACGTGGCGCGCGGTGCTTTACCAACTGAGTTATTGCGGCTGCTATCCAAACCTCCACTTTCGAGTTAATTCACCCTCCGTGTAACCTAACCTCGGGAGTGTTCACCAACGCCACCCGCGTCCAGAGCGGTGGATGTATCATTCCCGCAAATGCCATGCCGAGCATGACCGAGCGGTGAAAACGGCAGCTGTGGCAAAGCCCTCTTATGCTACCTAGAGCATCAAGGCTGCTATAAATGAGGCCCCCCTTAAGCTATTGAGCAGAAAAGGGTAGCGATATGAGGAGCTGGTTAATGCATACATTTGAAGGAAACCAACAGTCCGCGAAACACAGGAAAGCATAAGAAACGTTTTTTTTTACTTGTGATCTGACGAACGACTGTGCGGCTGTTGTGAATACGAAAACTTGAAATACGGATGGCAGAAAGGCCTACAGCGAATTTCCCTCTTTTCAGCCAATCAGCCAATTTACTCAAATTCTAGAATGTTCCGCGCAGTGATTTTCAAAACCAACAACTGTTCTGTTTCGTTCTTTTTTTTTCGCCGCTAAATCGCACTTATTTCCATCATGTTCACGTTCTCCCCGCCCCTTCAGCTGCCCGAGGGAGTCTCTGAGAGGGTCAGAATACTCGCCGTTGGCTGCCTGGCGGTAAGAGTGTTCTTCAAGGCACATGAATACGGCTGCGCTCCAGCGCAATCAGTAAGTACCATATTTGAATCCAACGCTTTTGATTAAATGAATTGCTGTAGCATTTACGCGAACGAGGCGGATGTGGAGAAGGAAGCCACTTAATTCGAGCGTGAATTAAATGCATCTGATGATGATGCTGATGGTCGGACGAATCAGGAATAGCTGGTATTCCCTGCTGTCCGGCTCCGTCCAAGCGCTCAATGTCAGATGTATTGGGTGGTAGAAGGAACGAGGCTAAGGCGTGGCAGGAAAGTAAAACTGACAGTGCTTGAGGGGGTTCCTCCGGTGGTGCACGTGACTTTGTGCACGTGTTTTCGAGTCGCGCTTGCCCCGGAGCTGTCATGCTGCATGCTGCATGCTGCATGCTGCATCCTGAACCTGGAAGTCGCACTGAACTCGAGTCTTCTGTAGCAATTTGGCAACCTTTAATGTATTTCTAAGGATCCACAGAAAAAATAAAAGAAGAATATCTTCAAGTGGTCCGCTGACACCTACTGCAACATCACTAGCCCCTACTACGAACTAGATGCTTGTAAAAACACTTAAAAATGGAATAATAAGCACTATAAAAATAGAAAACTCAACAGGCCATCACAAAAGCAGTGCCATACGGAGCATATATGCGCTGCATCTAGTCTTTCCGACAGTGGAGTGGCGTTCATTGAAAGCTGTAACTTCGTAACCTTCGCGAGATTGACGCTTAGGGCAGTCGCATAGCAGGCAAAAAATACTCATTTCAACGAACTTTCACTGAAAAACGAATGCACTGAGCGAGCCGCGTCTGCGTGCTAGAAATGAGCAGCATCATGAAATCTGTACAAACCAAAAAGCCTGCAACACATGCCTGATGAAGCAATATTTTTATTGATTAGTTGTAGAAATATCCAGACAGAGCGAATATTGAGCTCCGACATTTTGCGAAAAACGCCGCGGCAGGCGGCACCACAAGGCGCGTAAAGAAAATAAAATAAAACGAGGTGAAGCCCGATTAGGTCGCCGATTACACAGCGGCAGCAACGATGAAAATAATTGGAGGGGACAGATCGAAACTCGGCAGCCAATAACTCTCACAGCTCGCTGACAGTCGTCTGCGTTTCTGATGATGGTGTTCTTTGCTTCTTTCGTTTATGCCCAAAAAAATTGCGTCTTCTCTGCTTTTCTCTACAGATTAGAGACGCCTACGACTGCGTCTACACCTACGAAGAAAAGAAGGAAGAGGTAATGGTGCCTGCCAACCAATTTTACCCCAAAATTCTGAAATTTAAACCCGCACAACCGTTATTGCGCCTGTGCCAGAAATGAATGAAACGCGAAGGAGAAAACTGACGTGGAAACACGAAAACACGAACGTATTAGCTCCTGTAGATGATATACAAGAGAGAGAGGTTTATTATATCACTTAAGGAGGAGGCCCTTCACCTTCGACCTTCGGCTAATACTGTGATTACTCTGGCTAAGCGCCTGCTATTTTGCTGTTTATAGCTCAATTGTGTTGTTCGCGTTTCATTTCTTGCTTATAGTACGTACATTGAAGAGGAACATGCGAAAATGGCCAGAGACAATGCAAACGCCTATTTCTGAGTGCCGTCTTTATGTTTTATGGCTCGCTGGGGTCAGCCTCAACCAGCTCCTCTGCAGTGCATTCTTGAAACAATGCAAGCAGAGCAGAGAATAATGCAGTGCAGAGAAAGAAACTAACTATGGTATTTTCAATGTGAACTTGAGCTTGGACCGAGCAAAAAATTTCATGCTTGTAGTGAATTTGGTAGCGTGCAGGGTTGATTGTCCGGCAGCTGGACTTCGGCTATGAGGTGGGTCGAAAGAGGTGTTACGGATTAATTTCGACCGCCTCAGGTTGTCTGACCTACAATGACAATGACATCACACAGCCAACGGGCGCCTTTAACATTTCTCCCATCAAAATATAGCTGCTACTACCGAGATTCGAACCCGTGACCGAACAGCCGAATGCCAAAGTCAACGAGTCCCCGCAGTGCGTATATGGAAGGTTGTGTAGAATGTTTTATTAATGCATTCAGTGACACGTCCAAGCGCAGCTTTGCATCTTCTCGGGAGTTAGAAGCTATAAGGCTGCTTTCATGAAGTGCAATGTGCCCAGGAAAAAGCAAAAAAAGTAAAAGCAAGTTTATAATCAACAAAAGAAAAAGTGGAAATGCTGACAGCGCGGAGTGGTTGGCTTGGCTGGAAAAACAAATTTTCGGTCGAAAGAAAAACATTATTGCAAGCAGCGAGCCTGACAATCAAATGGACGACTGGAGAACACTCAAGGAATGTTTCTACTGCAGATACTATAATATCGGCGTAGTGTTGGCTTAAGCAGTCACTTTTACTTTATGGTTGCGTGCGCGAGAAAAGCTCTGCGGCTTATCTGCCGCCAAAATAAGTAGCTCATACTCCAAAGTTTTCCCAAGCTGCATCAT
This sequence comes from Amblyomma americanum, assembly GCA_030143305.2. Lineage (NCBI taxonomy): Eukaryota > Metazoa > Arthropoda > Arachnida > Ixodida > Ixodidae > Amblyomma > Amblyomma americanum. The sequence goes on along the minus strand of JARKHS020010142.1, from coordinate 42,373 downwards.
AGTCAGAAAGATATTTTTTTACTACGAGCGCACCAAAAGATCTATGTATCCAGATGTGAAATCTGAGTAAAAACGATTGAGCCCTCCAGAGAGTTTGTGCAAACAAGGAGGGCGTCAGCACTATGCTTTTTTTTTTTCTGGCACTTAAATGCCTCCGCGCTCTTCTTCTTCTTTATTATTGCCATCAGCATCAGTTCGGATAAGTGAAGAACAGCATAAATTCATTTTCAGAAATATTCATCTCCTCCAATGCCAATCGCGGCTTTACACGGCTGTGAATTTTCAACCGCAGTTAAGCTCAATGAGAGATACGAATACAAGGTGGTACAGTATTACCGGCCTACATCCAGTCATTTTGATCGGATAGCCGGAAGATTCTGTGCACACATGTAATCAGGAATGAGTAAAGTATAAACGCAGTACACTGTACCAATGGGCGACTTATTAATTAATTTTACATGTTCTGCCCGCCTTGTTCCCACGCTTTAGGCAAGAGTGAGGATTTCAAACAGTTCAGATATTTCAAATACAGGCAAGATATCAGGCACTGACGAATAAACTGCAGAATAAACAACACATAAAAGTGTTTCAATCGTAATAATCTGACGTGGAGAGGCAGTCATGAAAGTTATATAATCAACCTCTTACGTAGATTACTGGAAAGCAGTTGTCTTAGTGGAAACCTTGGCAGTCATTCGGGCATTACGGAAAAAAGGGTGTAGAAGTGCCATATCTAAAAAATACTGGAAGATATCTATAGCAGATGGAGAGCCTCCATAGTTCTCAATATAAAAGTACTAAACTTCCAATCAAGAACGTTGTCGGGCAGGGAGACATAATCTTTCCAGTACTATTCACCGCCGGTTTAGAGGATGTATTCAGAGATCTGGATCACGAAGTGCTGGGGATAAGAGTCAATGAAGAATGTCTCAGTAACATGCGATTAGGCAATGACATTAACTTGCTAAGTAAGTAAGGTGACGTATTGCAATGCATCGTCAATTACCTAGGCAAGGAAAACAGAGCAGCGGGCGTAGAATAGATAAAACTAAGTAATGCTGAACAGTCTCGGCAGGAAACAGTCGTTTACGTTAGGTAACGAAGCGTTGGACGTTGTAAGGGAATACATCTAATTAAGGCAGGTAGTGATCACAGATCCGAACCACAAGGCAGAAATAACTAGGAGGATAAGAACGAGGTTGAGTGCATTTGACAAGCACTTTCGGATCATGACTGGCAGTTTACTTTGAAGAAAAAAGTCCTTGGCAGCGGTATCTTACCAGTACTCACCATTGCTGCAGGTACATGCCGAAGATATTATTCCTTCGGTTTGTCCCAGTAAAATTCGTTGTGAGTCTGCGCATGTACTTTGTTCCTTACGTGGTGAGTCCTTTTCACTATTGCGGCGCAGTAACGTTCTTTCAATCGTGAGCCAATACCAACTCGCCCAACTTACTGCTTTGCTAAACGAGTTTAATGTAAATGGAGGACAACGCTCGAGCGATGGAAAGGGAAACTATACGTGTAACGTTAATATACAGGATGAAGGCGCAGTGGGACGGCAAACGAACGTGAGTTGATGATATTGTAGTCGAAATCAAGAGGAAGAAATGGACATGGGCAGGGCATATAATATGAAGGCAAGATAACCGATGGTCGTTAAAAGTAACGAACTGGATCCCAAGAGAAGGCAAGCGTATGCGTAGAATGGTTTTCTGTTTCTACGATGTACGCAAAAAAATCCTCATAGAAGAAATGGACTTAAGTGCCGGTGGAAAAACCTCTCAACAAGAAAATAGTGGAGACGACGCGCTATGAAGCCTACTCTTTTTTGCAATATTCTTCGCCGCATTCGTGAGTTGACTCAAAAAAGCAGCCTGTTTGCAATCTCAAGGATGCTAAACTCACCTGAAACGAAGAAACTAGTGCCAGCTGGAGAACACTGAGAAAAGCTGCCAGTTCTTAATGTACACGAATTGGGCAGAAAGAACCTAAAATGGTTAAGTTCCCTTGAAAGTACTTAAGTCTAGCTCGTGGGCTATTTTCAGAAATGCGCTGAGGCTGAGGCTATTTTCAGTGGTGTACATAGAATGTTTGAAAATGTCTCCTCTGCGTGAGAGAAGTTGGAAGTCAGCACGCATGTTTTTGTTGTCGCATCTTCGTTTCCTCTGCTCTTCACACTGGAGTTGCGCCGGCACATCCATATTAGTGAACTGTTCAAGTGCACCACCCAAAACCCACCTGTACCGTATTTCTACGGTAGACACATTCTCGAAAGCGCACTCTCCCAGGCCCATATGTGCCTTATCACTTAGGGCCAATGGACAACGTTCTCGCTGCACAGCGGGTGAACGCTAGAGTGTTATTTCCTGCCCAGTACGTCGCCGAAGGCGTTGCCGACATCTCTCGACGAAGGACCTGATACGGGCATGCCTGAAAAAAAAATTCGGCACAATTCACATTTGTCCTTGTTCGAAGCTCCTCAAAACGGACATTTTGTCCGTGGTCTTGGTCGCAGCCTTTAAATGCGTGGCTCTGGCTCCAGGATGGAAATCATGCTTGCCGCTAACTGCCAAAGCAGTCTTCGAAGGCGGGCAAGGGAAGCGCTACAACTCTTCAAGGAGCCAAGGTTTTGCGTGAGAGCTGAGGGTGCTGACTCAGAGTGGCGTTTCTGTTCCCGGAGGTATTGCTCTCGCCGTCCGCAAGGGGGCTTTAACTGTTTGCTCTGTCGCTCCGTCACTTGTACTCGCACTCTTGACTCCTGCCTACGCAGCTGCTACCCGTCACGGTCGCTCAGCTCCCTTACAAAAATTTCTTTAGACAGTATATAGATTGTCCATAGACTTCCGTCTATAAAGTCTATAGAGTGTCTACAGACAAAGCATTTAGAATTGTCTAAAGACAATACAAATTCCCTAGATAGTCATAGACAATCTATTGATTTATGGTCACACACTTTTAGTAAACTTTTGTCTATAGACTATGAATGGAGAAAAAGAAATATCTATAGAAAGGCATTAGAGCAGGTATGAAGTTTGCAGACTGTCTAAAGACCATTTTTATAAAGGAGGGGCTAAATAACTTGGCAACTGCGCATTAGGTCGTCAGATCGAATACCGGCCATGTGAAACGCAGGAACACGCGTGGACTTCGGGACATGTTTAGGAACCCCAGATAATTAAAACTAACCCAGAACTTTCCACTATGGTGATTCTTTATCTCTCCCTTCTTTCAGTCTTTTTTCGTTCGTTCCCTCACAGTGCGGTTAAGGTGTCTACCATAAAATTCCGCGTTTCGCTTTCTCTTAAACCACTTTCTCCTCATCACCCCAGCTAACTTTTTCGTTGTGGCGTGTCATGGCGCACTTACTTACTTAATTACAACGCGTGAAAATTCGTTTTCTGTATTAGCAGTCCCGTGACGCTTAAACTCGATGAGCTACAAAGAATAACGCCAGGCGATTTTCAAGCTCCAGTTGTGCGCTCGCTAACAGGCTGTCACCTTTTAATTTTTTGTTTGTTTCAGCTCTTGAATGCATTCAATGTAAGAAGTTCTGAAGACTACCTTCAATTCGCAGGAAAGATTGAGGTAAGAACTGCCACAGTGTGGTGCTTGCATTTTCTCTGGGGCAGAACATCTCATGAATCGCAAAGGCGCTTGTCATTTTTTGATCCTTCAATATATCATTATGACTTGGTTTCAGGCCTGCCAGGGAAGCTTTACTGCAAACAAAAAGAACGCGCGCCAAAGGTAGGATGTGACCAGAGCTTATTTTTAATTTTTTTTCTTTCAGCTGCTAAACAGCCATGCCGAAGTTTTTACCTCCCTAGTCTGATCAAAATTAGCGCTGCGTCATGCAGACGTATATTCGTTAGGAGGCTAATATTAAGATCACAAAATGCACATTAGACACTTTATTTTTCTGATAATATGCTGCTGGCTGCAGCTAGCCAGTTTTATTAATTCGACTTTAAATAAGCAGTTAAGCAAAATACAGGAATTCAGTGAATGAATAAGTGAATGCATCAATGAATCATCCAGTAACTGATATGAGCGCCTATGTCTCCGGGCCACCCCGTTTGCTTTCTTTTCCAGAACTTAGTGTTAGCCCTGAAATTGCGTGCCGGCCAGGTACTCGCTAACATCCCCATGGAGAAACCTGCCGAAGAATTTTTTTCCCAAAGCACCCGCTATCTAAATCAATGCGAAGGCGTTCAGAGGCGCAAACACCGCGGTATCATGGTCCATAACAATTCGCGAGGATCACTCTCTCAGCCGCCTGTCTGTGGGTCCCCACTGCCTCACCCTCTCGCAGTTATTCCAGGTATTTCAGGAAAGGTGGCCACTCCGCGTCCAACAACCGCACCCGAGCAATACGCGCCGTGGAAGAGGCTGCGGCGCACGCTTCGAATAAGACCGTGTAACAGGACATACACATTGGCCCATTCACCACTGCCCTGTACACAAGCGAGCGCCAAGGTAGCCCTGGACGACGTCACAAACTACAGCGAAGAGTGAGAGTGTCCGCATAGTGTGTGAAATAAAGTATTCGGAGCGCGAGCTGTTTGTCGATTTTAAGGAGATAAATGCACCACACCTTCGTACTCTGCACGACCTCAGATGCGTTATGCGCCGGTATTTTAACCATGTTGGCCGCATTCGCAATGAAACAGCGTGAGTGCAGGACGACAGGTTCAATAGGGCAGAAAACTGAGCTAGTTGGTATACGTTCATGATGATAAATGCAGGCGCTCACAAACAACGACACAGAGGTTTTGGTTTTTGTAGTATATATATAGAAGCCTATGAATAAAAATTCTTGTAGTTGCGAGTAAGCGCTGTGTCCCATCTGCGTCGTTGTTTGTGAGCTCCTGGATTTATCATCATGAACGACAGGTTCAGCCAGAAGGGCCGCTGTATTTGCAAACGTTCTATGAAACCCGTCACGATGGGTCAATAGTTAGCACGCTTGACTACTGAGCCGCTGAACCCGGGTTCCATTCCGTTCACGGCGGACGTATTTCGATGCAGTCGAAATACAAGACAGCCCGCGTGCTATCTGATGTCTGCATACCTTAACGGGTCACTTAAGTGGAATACTACTTCAAGCTGCGTAGACAGATTAGCGTCGCGGGGTAGCAGATTTGTAATTGTTACCGACAACGGAGCCCTGTTAAGCCAGAAAAGTGCGTAAAAGCACCCGGAGGAGAAGTACACGTGGCGCTGCCATTTGCCGATTCCTTCAACTGCGCCTGGCCACGATTTGGTCATTGCTTTCTCCTACATCGCTGTATCGACGGCAATGGGCAAGCACCATCGGGGAGCAGAGCGCGTATTACTGGTAGCGGTTTTTTTTTTTGCAAATTTCTTCTTTCTTAACGCGTGGTTGGTATGCAGATGTGCAAGCTCATCCGAAGATGCTGCCTCTCAGAGAATTTATAGAGGCTTTCTGCGTCCCAAGGTAATAGTACTCCACCTCAATAAATTACGCCTCAGAAAACAGGTTTTCTTTTTCCAAAGTAACTCCATGGCCAGAATAAAAGGGAATCAAGGTGACAGGTCGCGATACAATATTGTCGTTGCTACATCGAGTCAGAAATAACTACATTTCGCCTCCAATACGTGCTTTAGGCAGCCCCAATTCATATCAAAGAAGAATATTTCCGTCATCGTCTGGTCACTGATGTGCACAGCGCAAATAACGAGATCATCATGTGCACAAAAAAAAAACAACGAATGATGACCCCCAATCAAGTTGACCTGAATACCAAGGAAGAAACACAAACGAATATACGTTAGCCACCGTGCAATAAGCGGCGAAGTTTATGCCTGTCTGCGACTCCAGGAGAATAAAATATTTCTAAATATTCTGAAAATAGTGCAGAATCTTCCCGCCCGCGAAGAACGAACAAGCATGGCGTACGCTTCTTGTATGTACCTCGTTATATGATTTCAGATAATCTCAGGTTGTTTTCAGAACGACAAACACAAAAAAGCACAAAATGCGCCTTGGTAGGGTATATACTTTTCACAACTTCACGATTTGACGAATTTGCTTTCGCACATTACTCTTAAAAAATTGGTGAGAAGTGAACTGATGCAAACGGACTGACACCGACAGGCTGCAGGTTTTTTTTTCCTAACATCGTTTTTATTTCACTTGAAGTTCTTGTGTCCGCACTAGAGATCCAGGTTCCACACCAGGCCACGTTTTCCGCTCGTCTTCTTGAGTTTAACAACCATTGACGCCCACGAACGGAGAACAGCCTAGCCTCGATGTAAAAACAAGTCCAACTCCAAGTGACTTCATTCGCTCGCTATTTGATTTCCTTCGCTGAAAACAGCAGAGATCCGCTCGCTTGTTGTGTGGTCTTCGTTGTCGAAAAGTCCATCCTGGGGACGTCCACATGTGCACGGGACAGTGAATCATCGATGGCGAAAAACACACTGCCGATGTGATCGTCGACTCAAGGCACGAAATGCAACCCAGCTGATCTAGAAGAGGGCGGTGAGAGGCTAGTCGGTACGGCATTATGGAAACAATGAATAACTGCGCAACAAGGACGGGACAGGAGAGAAAAAACACTCGAGACAAGCGCAGACCAACTGGTTAGTCTGCGCTTGTCCCGTGTGTTTCTTCCCACTTGTCCCGTCCTTCTTGCGCAGTTATTCATTGTTTTCAGCTGATCTACCAGCCACCGTCGACATCGTCGACGCCAATTGTTGGCAGGGTTGAAGTCACGTGACGCCAGCTTGGTATTCTCGAGTTGGTTAGCCGAAAAACTGTGGCACGACGAAATAATACTACAGGATAAATTGAATGCGGAAAGATTTTGGTAATTTTATTCGCGATATTGTCACTAACGCGGCCACTTTTTCGCTAAGAAGAAACGCTGGCAGTGTTTCCTATATGAATACTTTATCTATATTTATAAGTTTTCTACGATGCATCCAGTGCTCGCAGCGCAGTCACTGCTGCCAAGAAGACGGGCTATGCGGAGAAGTTTTCTTTTTAGTGTTACTTTTAAGATCCCCATGTGGTCTAAAGTAATCCGGAACCCTCCACTACGTTGTTCCTCATATACCATACGTCGCTTTGAATTTGTAAGCATTCTACGGAAGCACGCGTGAAATGTACTTGTGCCTAGCGCATTACTAAAAAGAAGTGATGCATTCACTTTCAAAGCCGATAAATTGCTCTTCAGGACTTCGAAGTAAAGGCTGAAAAACTGTTAAATATATAAAAGTCGAAGAAAAAGCCTTGCACGAATTTTAGTCTTATATGCCACAGTATTACGACCTTCAAACGTCTGTTTCAATGAAGGTGTTGGGCGTTCCGTGCCTTGTCTCATTTGATCATCTCTTGCGCTTTCTCCTCATTGTGGCGTCGAAAACGCACCAGTCATCCCAAGCAAGGGTATTATTCGATTTTACTGCGTCTGATGCGATATAAGGGCGGTCAATTGATTTAGGGGAATCCACCAAGGCAGAGTAGATTTGTAATAAGGGAGTAATTAATCAATGGCATCCACCCGAGCGCAGCCATACGTCTACAAAGGAAAGCTATACAGTTTTCTGAGAAACTTTGCCGTTAAACAAAAAAAAATCGCCCTGGTTCGTGGCCTCCGGTTCCCCCGTTTCCGGGAAGGGGACCTCGAGGGAGGAGGGGGATGTTTCGGGGACAAATTTTTCTCTAACTGCGAAGTTTCTGAGAAACTGTATAGCTTTCCTTTGCAGCCGTATAGCTGCGCTGAGGTGGATGCCAATGACTACTTACTCCCTTATTAGAGATATCAGGGGTCTTGTGTGAGCCATACTGTTGAAACACGGTGCAGGCGTCATTTCTTTCAGCGCGATATGCTCAGTGAAATTATTTTATAAACGATTCGGAAACGTTCCAAATAGTACCTAAATAAATTCATTGTTCAGTGAAAAAAAAACGAATTTATTAATATTACCAGGTCAGCTCACGTGTACGAATGGTAGGCAAGAGATGTGTTTCATTTTTTTAATTGCAGAGAGATCCGCAATCTAATGAGATGCTTTGAATAAAAAAATGCTTGCGAGGATTCTGCGTCTGCTTGTTCATGAATTCGTGCGGGTGAGAATTTATGGCAGAGATTAGTAACGAAATGAGGAATGGGTAACCCTGTTACCGCGGCTGCTATTTACCTTTCGTTCACAATTCTTGAAAGTGCGCTTCAATATATCTTGCTCGCAGTCGTGTCCCATGAAGCTAAAACAGATAAGAAAAAAATGGCGGTGGTTTAGCTCCAGTTAGACCTGGAGTGACGCGATAGCTACAGCTGGCCGAGTGGAACTTGGTCACGTGACCAATCACGTGACGAACCACGTGATCAGCCACGGCGCCGTGCCGCCGGCAGCTGCTCCGAACAACGTGATCAATCACGTGACAGCGTGGCGGCGCAGCCACGGCCACGGCGCCACCACGCTGGAGGCTAGAAATGCTACTGTAAAGTAGCTATCGCTACGAAATGGTTGGGGTTCAACGGGGCTTAAACCTAGTTATACGAGAGAAAGTTCTGTTAAGCATGGTCTCCGCTACATCAAAAAAAAATGTAAGATCAAGAGTCAAGGTCAAAGCTCAAGGTCAGCTACCCAATGGTCAGTCGTATGACCACGTGGTCATAGTATGGTCTGTTGGCTTCCGTCATTTATACCGTAGCTTGAGCAATACCAACACGGCATTAAGTTCTGTTTGACCTTGTGAGGCATTTAAGGTCATTGTCTCATCCGCATCGAAATCAAAAGTTGTACCCTAAGGGGTAGAACTTTCGCTCTAAAAACCGACAGCGCACGTGATATTGAAGCAAAAAATCGGCTACTTTGGTCAACTAGTCTAAATAATAGTATCTTAACTGCTTATTTCACGAATCATTCTAAGAAGGCACGGCAACTTTAAAAAAAAGTTTTAGCGACCAATTCAAGGCCTCTTCAGACTTTATAAAATTCTATAAGGGAGTGAAAAAAATGCCCAATCTACGTGGTAGCTTATTTCGTGGATGTTTCCTTATTTTTTTCACGCACGTTTTCAGATGAAGCACAGAATGCGGTATTTCGTTCACACTAGAACTGCTCGTATCTACAGCACTGATGTTCAGAAGGGGAACATTTTCGGCAGCAAATAAAAATTACGAGCAATTTCTTCACCGTCTATTAGAAGGTGTCGCGCAATGCCTACCAGTGTGAAAATCATGGCATTAGAGCTTTCTGGCTACGTTTACAAATCTTTATATAAGATTCTTGCGTGTTCACGTCCTGTCTCGTCCTGTTTTGCGGTTTTGCTCTTCATGATGTCACCACTTCACCTTGAATTATCCGTACTGCTAGGCGACGCTACAACTACGTGCTTTGAGCAAATAGAAAACGCTTCCGTGGGCACTGTGAAGTCGCAGCGAAGTAACTATAGTCGGATATAACTCAAGAATGCAGCGGTGAGCGCCCCTCAAAGGAGGCCCTCCAGCCAATGGCGTCGGCCGGTTCCCATGACGTCGTGGTTGCTCTCCAAGCGTGAAATCAGTCGTGGCTGGCAGGTGTCTCTGCGAAATGAGATTAACGGTGACTTCATTAGAGTCGGTCGAAGCCACTGGTCGAGCGGCCTCCTTTAAGGTGCATTTGCCTGCATTTGATTTATTTACACAAACAATGTTATACAAGATCGCGGAGGAAAAAAAGCGAAAATAGCTGCTCAGAGGAAGATTGTTTGGTCCCAAGTTCCAGCACAATGGCTGCAGCAGGGCGGAGGGAGCACTTTCCAAGAAAACCTAACCAGAAAAGAAAAGCAGCCGAGAAAATCTTGTAAAGCTTTGTAAAATTCTTGAGGAGACTGCCTGAGACTGGGAAGCATGTTCTACGTTGTCGCAGGGCACAAATAAAACAAGACACAGTCACTAGCACAAAAACACTTCATGCAGATCTTTTGCGGAACAAGTGAGGAGATTAATACTACATTGGCTGAGATCATTAAGTAAATTTGGGAACTGGTGCCACAAGATCTGCCGCCCATAATTAGCACAAAGTTAAGGAACACAGCAAGTCTCCAGAGCTCGGGTTGCATGGGTGGCTACTTGATTTGTGAGGTTCGCAACAGAGGTAAAATTATTAAGGTTTCTTTTTACACATTTCCTGCAAGTTCAGACCAATCGGTGGTTCATTAAGGCAGGCACTTTTAGGTTGGATGCATTTAATTATGCAGCCTTTGTGGCTGGCATATTTTGGACTCGCTTTTAAATAAAAAAGTGTATTTTACTAAATAAAAGTGCCGACTAGCTTAACATCATTAACCGAAGTTTCTTAACACATCACTCTCTTTTTAGAACCTTGATATATTTCGGGATCAATCGACCAGCAAACGCACCTGGTCATCTTGTTGCTTGTAAATTATGCTTCACCTTGAGCATACTAGCGAGCAGGCAAAACACGAATGCTTTAGATACGGTGGATGGAGAACAGGGAGGATGGAAATCTTAAACGCCCATAATGATGAAGGGACGATTAGGAAGCCTTGCTCCAATTACTGCAGTTGTCCTTCCACCATTTTTGTTCATTTTATGCTCTAACGGAGGTAGTGGTGGCGAAGCATTCGTGACCGAAATTCGAAGCATTCGTCAGTGCGAAAGTTTCCAGGTAAACGAAAAAAAAAGGATGAGCGCTGACTGAGAAAACAATAACAATGCCTTTACCTCTCGGGGTGGCCGCAGACAAATGGATTGAATGATGAAAAATCATCTCGCCCCTAGCATCCGAAATTTGGCGCGCGCTCCTTACTGTGGAGATTAGGGCGAAGACGTCGAGATGGCGCCACGGAGCAATAACTCGGCCGAAAATACTTAGGAATTGTTTTCTGTTGTTTTGCGGATAGTATTCTTAATGGTATCACCACGTGCTATGTTTGGATACTTTACGCACGGCGAAAAGTGATTCAAAACAGATAGCCGTGTCCAAACGACATTTAGGCTAGAGTTGGGGAGAATGTCTTGGATTGGAATTGAAATGTAAGCCCCTCGGCGCATTTCATGCAGCCGTTTTTAACTTATTTCGGCTACATACTTTAAAGAGCAGTGAAAATGTTTAACAGCATGCGCATAAAAATACCATGAAGTCATTTTTTTCTGCAGAAGCTTTAACTACTGTCCTGAATGGAACTTATGTGACTTGGTGCATTATAAATTCTAAACACGCTTTAAAGATATATCGCCTAGCTGTGGTACTGAATAATAAATTTTTGAATGCGCAGTAAAAGATGGTTATGAAATAAAGGGTCTCATTAAATCTCCACTCGTAAACTACTAAGCGAAAATATTGTATCGCCAACCTCCAACCTGTTATAAGAGAAAAAAGATAGAAAAAAAACATATTTCTCTCCCTAAATTGAGGCGTGACCCACAAAAAAGAAACACGTTCTTTGAAACAAAACATTTAGCGCGACCTATATATAGCTCACAGTTCGACCGCGGCGCCAATGTTTTTATTGGTATTTCGTCTTGGCACTTCAATAGAAAAACCGGCCTTGCATGACGGTACATAACCACATTAGCCCTGTCGGGCTGTGGTTCTGTGTGGCGAAACCATATTTCTTTTTTTTTCTTATAACCAACTAACATGTCGTTAAAAGAGGTTTATTAATAAACAATAAGACAGTGAAGACCACGAACAGCGAAAGGGTTTTTCTCTTCGTTCACTGGCCCAAATCTGATTGGCAGCTAGAAGCCACGTGAGCTATGTTTCCGCCCTTCTAACCCCTTGTTTTAATCTTGTTTCACCGAGCGCAGCACAAACGACAGTTGGCCGTGCTCTTCTCAGCGACCCCGACTCTGCGGTCGTCTGCTTCCGTCGTCACCCCGGCACCCGCGCGCAGCGAAGGGGGCGCTGCTTCTCGCGCATGCGCACTCCCGCCCCTGGCCGCCGTTCTCGCCCTCCTTTGCGGTTTCGCGTTCGTGATTCGGAGGCCCCAAGCCGTCTGTGCGTTCGTGCCAGTCGCGTTTTTCGGGGCCGCGGAGACGGCAATGGAGAAAGTGTCGTAGCGTCGACGACCTCGGCAACCGCGGGCCGGCGTCTTTGGAACCGCCGCTCGAAACGCGACCAGCGCAAGCTGCAGACAGAACAGTTCCGATCCGAGACTTCTCCATTACAGTGGCATCGCTGTCGGCACAGGCGACGGTACCCGAACGGCCTCACCATGAGCGGACGCGTAGGAGACCTCACCGAGCAGCAGATGACAGCGCTCGACGAAGTAAGTGCGCCTGGCTGCGACGGGCTTTCGCAGCGCTTCGAACGTTTTCCTTTATTATTTTTTTTCTCCTACTCTTCTCCGAACGTCGCGCTTCATCGCTTTGCTGGGGAAACGGAACGCTTTCTCGCCGAGAGACGTGCCGTTGGAGGCGGCACGCGTGCGCGGGGAGACACCAACACTGGCGCAGTGGGGCGGTCCTGCGAAACGAGTGTAAAGGTCACAAGCGATGCTTCGCTGACTCTTTAACGCACGCCGCATCACAGCTGCGTTTCAATGCGACACTCGCTGAAGTGTATTATAGCCTGTCAGGACTTGCACAGAAATCGCCTTGTAGAAAATCTCTTCATTTAGACTGAATTGTTCTCGAGGCGCGTAAACAATCGCCAATGAGTTTGCACTTACTGGGTGACTGAGAAGAATTTGTTGGTCTCTTACGTCATTCTCGCGGGAGTGGTAAAAAACGCCCTTTCACCGATCTACGACTACGAACGCACAGTGCATGCTGATCAAGAAAACCACGAAAGCAGAAGCGACTGCTTCACAAAAGAAACAAAAGAGGGCATCGATTTTTGCTTGTGGTGCGGCTAATATGCGTGCTACAAAGAGGCGTAACAGGCGCGGCAGTTGTAAACAACTGGGTCAAGGCTCAACACTTTTTGTCTCTCTCTTTCTCTTTATTTCTTTTTTCGAGGTGTATTAGTGAAACAGGGAAAGACATCACGTGCAGCGATCGCGTGTCCGCTCAGCAACTTTGTTGGTTTCTCCCGTGGCACTAAAGTCAAAGGTGAAGCCAGCTTTCCGTCACCTACGATGGACGAGTTTGTGGCGGGATTAGCTGGGGATTACACAATTAAGAAATGAATAGGCTTTTGTATTGGAGATCCTTTCTTTTGGGAGGGGGGGGGGGGCGTGCGTGCGTCGGGAGTAGGAGGGGGGTGCTTTGTGGTTGTTCACGTATATGTTTGTGCTTTAGTATGGCGTGAAACGTTTTATTTTTTTCTAAGATAGGTTGGGTACTGATTTCACTTGTTTAATTAATAAAAGTTGACCTGCACAATTTCACTCGTGGGCCCCTTTCTTAATTATATCCCCAAGCTCGACCGCTGGCAAAAAGGGTTGAGTGAAAAAGGCGAAACTAGACGACAAAATGTGGCAATGACCACGCGCATCTGCCATTAACGGAATCACATCGTTAGCGATAAACGTATTGAAGGGCCAGGACACCAAAATTTGCGTACAGTTGGCAGGATGGTATATTTAGGGAAATGTCTGGACCCCATCGTTAAAAGTCAACACAGTGATTACAACGGCAGGAACACAATTTTCGCCGAAAAAATATTATAATATGTAAGATAAATATTGCACTGAAGTCAGTAAACGTAGTTAGTGTTTTCCATTCTAAACATTCCTAGGCGTTTATTTCTAAATACTTTAGTGAAATCGCTGCATAGTAGCAACACTCACAGTATCGGACTGCAGCATAGTCGCTCAAGCTATGGATTTCACTATGCACACAGCTGCCGCTTTTCCAATTAATGTTTAGGTAAATGATTCTTGTTCATCTGATTATACCCTTATGAAGACCATGGTATGGCTTTGGATTAAAATCAGTGATGTGGTTTCTTCTTTTCATTTTAGTCTGTGATCGCATGCCTAAGGTTTTGAAGAGCGATTCAGTACGAGGTCGACTGCATCCTTTTTGAGGGTTGATTTATCATACTGAGACAATCTGATTGCTTGAATAAAGAAAGTTTCACAGGGGGCACCTAAATACATTAGGCGCTGGCAATGCGATAGCATTAAATGCAAGTGATGCCTTGACGTCACGTCCGGTGTGGTGATATCACTGCCCTCCAGCCAATCGGGAATAACCCGCTCTATGGTGGCGGGGTTGGAGCGCTTATCTGGAGCCATATACGTCCATCTGCAACAAAGATAAACGTTACCGGACTTCGGTATGAGCAGCATATATAAAGCTCCAACTTTACCCAGAAAGCGCAATCCAAGCAGCTGAAAGGCTGATTGGTTCTCATGAGAACGCAATGGCGGTGACCGTGGGTTGTCTCCGGGCCAAACAGCGAAAGCAAACTGTCCTTGCTTGTTTGAAAAGAGAAGAGTGAATCTGATTATTTTCTTGGAGATAGCATAGTGGCCTTATCTTATCACTCCGCAGTCTGCCGTCTCTTACCGCGAGCCCTGTTTTATACGTAGTACTCACCTTTCATCCGTATGTCGTCTCTTAATGAAGTTCTTTCAATACATGAGCCGTCAAACTTCTTAGATTCAGATAACTCTAATTAATTTTGGACTAACTTGTATGCATTGCTTAATCATTCCCGTCTTCGCATATAAGCGTTTTAAAAATGGTCACAAGAAACAGAAAGCACAAACATGAGATGAGAACACGGCTATTTTATGAGCCGCCTGTAAGCAGTACACTTGCGTGCGATGAGCACTGACTATTGTTGAGAACTAACAAAAACAATGCGGTGAATGATGTAACAAGCAACTACGAACAGTTTACATTGGGAACTACTATTAGGAACTGCTACAGCCTGATGTGCCAATGCCCTATCTGCTCAACCGCGTAACAAAATTTCCAAAAAGAATACCGCGTCAAGGACGCACAATTTGTGAAAGCAAGGTGAGCGGCAAAGTGAAAATGGTAAACAAAATATTTGACACGTTAAGGTTTTATGCGCTACTGCTGAACAGCGTCAAAAGGCAATAGTATAAATGCAAGGAGAAAAATGTTATAAGGAAACACTTTGCAAGGAAGTCATTAACGACATTAATAACGAGCTAACTGCTGAACTGGACAGTACCAAGCTATGTAGCCAATGAAAGCACGCTACTCAATCAATAAGACAACTCAAAAACTACAATTACCGCACATAATGCAAATATATTTAAATATATAAAATGATGTGTGCTCCGACCCACACAAGGAAAATGATTTGGGGCACCTTAAAGAAGTTGACTGATGCCTGTGCAGCATTAAGGCACTCTTTGAATTCATTCTACTAACTTTGGGTTTTATTATAATACAAAGATATTCGTAGGGCTTAAATCAGTGCTTTCTTGCCTCAAGATTTCCTGCCGTTTTTATCAATTCAGAGATAAAGTTTCTACCTTGCAAGAGGCGCTTTGGTTTGCAATGAATTTCGCCGACAATTTCAAAATATTTCCGAGTGATCTTCGCTTCACCTTGCATTACGGGGACAAGCAATAACCTGCTTTGCGAAATTTCGTTCATGTATTAGGAATGCATTGCTTCTGTCGCCATGTTTTATGTAGAGCACTTTAGGATTGAAATATCCAGCCAGACGCTTTGCACTCGATTAATATACTTCCTTCGCTTTGACGATCAAAGGCATAGACAGCACACAACGAGCTTTTATGTTCGCTATTAACATTGATTCCAGCGAGTGCATCTCGAAATGATACAAAAGACGCGAATGAAATTAATGATGAAACTATACAACAATTCTTGCACAATCCTTAATCAGTCCTTCACTTAACATATTTGGGGTGTGCTCTGCTAGTCATCGTTAATTGAAGGAAACTGTTAGCACACTGTAAGTGGCAGGTAAGAAGGAACAGATTTACAGTGAACACACGTAATCGAGTGAACAAGGCGACTGTGCCTCTTTGGAGCTCTTTTGTGCTCCAGTTTCCTTCGTAGTGGGGAATTTTTCAGTGTCCTCCTCTTTGTGCAAGAAAGGTACGTGAACTAGTTTGCAACATTTACGCATTAGACGCGCATCGTGTGCCTAACTTTACCGGCTTCGTATTTTTCGCTCCCGGTGGTTTCATATCGTTAATGGACTTTGTTATGTTCGTGTAAGATGATGACGAACCGCCCGTGCTTCTTTGTGCATTATTATTTTCTATAACGCTTTTAACTAACAGAAGCGAGGGCAAAAAAAAAAACGCGAGGAAGCTTCTCAGCTGCAGACGCTAAACGGAAGAGACTTCGTACACAGCGCATTTTTTATGGACAGAATATGAGCGGACCCGTGGAGTTTCGGATCGCGGTTATTCTGAATGCAATAACTGCAGCGTGTAGATGGAAGTGTGGGCTAGCTGATAAGCGGCAAATATGCAGAACAGCGAAATAAGCGGGGACTATATAGTGAGTGCAGACACTGCACAGTTCCAGGGAGAAATACTTGAAGCCGCAGCCATACAAAATACAGGGGCCAACTGCGCCATAATGCATTCACTAGGAATGTTTCCATCATTGTGGGTGGGTAGTCTTAAGTCAACGCTCTATGGGTCTGCACTGCTTTGAGAGTACCCGTTTACTGCGCTGCTTTGCGTCTCTCTAACTACTGCATCCCTCAGGAATAGTGGCTGGAGAAGCATGAAGCTCATAATTAGGTTTTGAAGCGCAATAACAGGGAACTTCAGCGCTCAAGTGGAACAAGCACTCCAATAGTCCTCTTCTTCTATTCCCGTTGTTCTTGAGTATCAAAATTCAAGCATGAATCCCCCTCCAACTTTCCCAACAATATTTTTATTTTGCGCGCAAGATTAACACAGTCTTCTGTGGTGTTATAAGCTAAGTTTGGTGGGCACTTTTCCTGCGCTCCAGGTAGCAAGAATTAAACCCTTGACCTTGGAGCCTGCAGGCCAACGCACCGTGCATCGGCCACTATGCTAGTGGTGCTCTTACCTGGCCTTGCGGGCCGTCACGGCCGCATTAATTAGATTGACACAGGGCCCTGAACGCTGCCCCTGGAGCGCACCGCCTCCCGCCGGGGACGCTGCAGACTGCGTGGCTGATAATGCGAGACGGCTGGTCGGCGCGCGCGAGGGAATCGATGGAAAGAAGGGAACGTTGATACGAGCGGCCCGTTTGATCAATATTGCGTGAGCGCCGCCGCCGAAAGGAGGGCGTGTTGGGGAAAGAGGGCGGGTGTTGTGTTTCCCTGCCGAACTCGGAGGTAACCGAGAGCGTCTCTCCTTACGCGGCCGCCGGCAAGGTTCCGTTTATGAGCGCCGCCAGAGTATGTATTCCCTCTTGCTAGGGATCCGATGCGCCACGTCGCCAGTCTCTTTCTTGCGAGTGGCGGCGATAGGGATTGGTTTGGTTTGGTTTATGGGGGTTTAACGCCCCAAAGCGACTCAGGCTATGAGAGACGCCGTAGTGGAGAGCTCCGGAAATTTGGACCACCTGAGGTTCTTTAACGCGCACTGACATCGCACATTACACGGGCCTCTAGTACTTCGCCTTCACCAAAATTCGACCGCCGTGGTCGGGATCGAACCCTCGTCTTTCGGGCCAGCAGCCGATCGCCGTAACCACTCAGCCACCGCGGCGGCTCGGCGATAGTGAGGGCTGCTGGTTGCGCTGATACAAGAAAAGGGCGATGAGGATTAGAGGACAAACCAGAGTTAATGACATCCTAGCATAAATTCAGAGGAGAAAATGAACACCGGCAGGTACGTCATCCGGCGAGAAAGTAACCAATTGTCTCTTAGCCTGAGAGTATGATTTTCAAGAGAAGGAAAGTGTAGTCAGGGATGACAGAAAGCCAGGAATACAGATGAGACTAGGACGCTTGGTGAGATGGGGCAGCCGCTGCTGACGCGGGATGGGGATAACTGGGGCGCATTAGGAGATGTCTTTTCCTTGCAGTAGGCGTGGTTGGGATGCTGCTGATGATAAGAGCGGTATGATGATTAAGATGATGCTTATCATTATGTGTCGGAGCAGCGCCGTCAGCCTTTTCCTCGTTGTTGTCCTTATTGTCCTTAATTAGACGCAAGTGCAACTGAAATATTTAAGAATATCTCGTTTTACTATGCTTATTTAGGCGTGAACAGGCCAGCAGTTAGAGCGCTCATTGGCGTGCACACTGTGTTCAGTTGATGCATTCTTATCGCCATCGCCGTATTTGTCGCTGTCAACAACGGATGTTTGCTTTTTTCCTACGACAAGTGTCTTGTGATCCATCATCTGCATTATCTTCCTGGAGCACGAGATAGTACTCCCAAACTCGCCGATCTGGCTCGGATGACGTACCTTTTAACGCGTTTTGACTCACGGGACTGCACTGCCAGCAAATAGCAGCATGTTAGACCCAAACTTTGAGTATGTCTTTTCTTCGCAGTGCCACTTAAGCTTTTATTAACCTAGGAGACCTGCACGAACAAAAGGAGTCTCTAAACAGTTTAAAAACAGCGGAACCAAGCTCGGGGCTCTCTTTTCGCGTTGTGTGCGGCGGCCTTGGGATCTGTACTCGCGAGAGCTTTAGTATAGGGGGCCGGCCGCATCCGGAATACGTAAGCTTCTCGCAGCTCCATTTTTGATTAGAAGTAAGAACGTTAAATTATATATCTCGTAAATTTAATCCAATTTACGCTTTAATTTTATACAAGCATAAGAAAAAAGCGGTAATGAGTTATAAAGACAGCGTATTGAAATTAGAAAGTTCGTAATGTCTTTTTAAGGAGAGTCAACTCGAACTGTTCGAGCATACCGCGTGTTATAACATCGTATATCCATTGCAACCAAAGAACGCGTACTCACTGAGCCTGGCGGTTGTCCAAATATAGAAGCAATCTAAAAATTCTACCGCGTTTCATCCCTGGAATTTTGTGATCCGGGCATTCTGAGACAAACAGAAAGCTTCGTGACCACTGATTTGCCGCTTACGCGAGACACGGTCAAGCGGAAACGATTAATTCGGGGCGGGGCTAGCAGCCACCACTTGGCGGGGCGCCACCATTCTACCCGGCCCTAATTGGCTGGTTTTGGGTTTGCGTCACCCGGGGAAACCAAAGACCCGAATGCTGTTGTGTTGGCATTCTACGCACGTGCACTGGCACCCCCGCTACCCCACTATTCCCCTAACCCATAGGGTCACCCTATTCTCGAGCTTTACTAACGACCAACGTGACTGATGAGGCTCTCTGAATCGGATGTTACATCCTACATCCTTTGTATATGGTGTTTGTGCCTACGTGCTTCCAGTCGTTAGACCAGTCAAGTGTCATTTCTGACTGCGTCTAAGTAATTTCGGCGCATACCGTCTTTTCTCCTTAATAATAAGTGCTTTAAAAACTAGACGGGATACAGGGAGCATTTTTACAGGCACGGTCATGAAATCGAAAGACCGAAAATCAGATTCCAGGCCGAGCAGCGATGCGATGTTGTCTTTATTACTCGCGAAAGGTGCTGGAGAATTTATAGGTTTTACTCAGCTGTAACTGTAACCTTGGTACCATCTTTTCAACCCCTGTTACGCAAGGAAAAAACCGTAATCAAGCCAGAGGCCACTGTGGTAACATGGCCGTACCAACGAGTTATAAACTAAGCTGGATTTAAGCCAGTACATGTCAACAATTTTATTTATGGATGCTAACTACGGCTTAAAAAATCGGTCAAAAGAAACTACTATCGCTACATTTATAAGGTCTCATTCTGAATGTAAGCAGAATAAGTGGCATATCTGCTTTGAGAACCATATGCGAAAACTTAACTTAGGCGGCATGTTTACAGATGCCCGAAGATAAGAGTCTCGAATAAATTCGCTGTTGAGAGTGATTTTGTAACAGAACGGTAGCAGTTTTCTGCCCTTATCATCATCATCATGAGCATCAACATTCACAGCGTCAACCAAGTCGCATCTCTTGCAGGACAAAGGCCTCTCTCATTGATCTTCAGTTAGCTCTCCTTTGGGCTACCTGTGCAACCACCCATACGGACTCCCAGCAAGTCCCTGTATCTCATCTCCCCACCTGTCTGTCTGTAGTCCCCAAACACCGCTCCCCCCACGGGCACTAAGTCACTTGCCTTCGGATCTCCTCTCTTATAATATCGGATCATCGATTATCTATTTGCAAATGCTGCAGTTCCCACTGGGACTACAGCAGGATTGGGAAGAGTACTGAAATGCAGGCAACAGATATTAAGTATTTCCCGTTCATATAATAAGTGCCGCTTCAAGTTATATAAGAAATGCAGCTGACGCTTTACAGAAGCTATGGTAACTTTAGTGCGATACATAGTGTCACAAGGTGGTGACGACGGTCAAGAAGACAGCGACAATCTTGCATAAGAAAATCCATTAGTCTGACTTGAGCACAAATAACTGAACAACAAGGCAGGGGCAATCGCAACAAGTGGGCTCGACTGCTGTCAAAGAGCACAATCCCCACCCCTGTCGGCCGCTTTCAGTTTAAGGCTGAAAAAGATCTTTCGAGATACGGCGCTTACCATGCTTACGCCAATCTCGAACAATGTAGATGCAGTTGCGCGCGGCTCCAGGTAAATTTATTGCAGGTAAATTTGGTCGCATCTAGCGTCACAAGCATGGTGCAGTGGGTTCGGTCATGAGTAAACGAACACCACAAAGCTTCGCGGCAAGCATAGCACTCAAATCGGGGCCAAAATATGCGCAAGACTGCGCACAGCGTACGAGAATTAATGCTGAACAAAACAAAGTACAATAAATAAAGCTAATGATTTTTATAGTACAAGGAAAGGGAGAAAAATGAGTGCGCATATGTTCTGCTTCTCAGTTTCCAACAAACAGTCGATTGAATAGTTGCGAATGAATCGTACCGGACAGCCTTTTCATTGGTCGATGGTATGTGGAAAGAAACTGTATTTAAATACGTTAGTGGGCCGATAGTGCGGTCTAACAATAAATTCATGATCGCTTTCGGCCAATATAGACATAGCAAAAATATGTATTTATTACCAGTAGGTCGGAAAACTGAATCAACATACAATGAAAAATTTTTCTGAATCTATGTTTAACGAATCTGTCTGTTCTCCAGCGGCACTATAACATGTGCCAAATGGCGTGGAAGGTAGTTATACGTTAAAGGTCGTGAAGCCGCGGCGTCCATACCGTATGGATGGCTTAAAAATGTCTAGAAAGAAGAAGCAATAAAGAAGCAATGAATGAATGTTTCCTACAGCTGCAGAAATCGATCGAATAAAAGCAGTTTTGTATGAGTAGCAATCTAAGCGACTGCAAATATTTTGCGGTAAAGTCCGCGCACTAGTGGCATGAAACCACACAAATCTAACGAGCAAAGAAACCGGTCTAAGCAAATGGCTGCTAAAGAGCAAAAATACATCGCATCATGGGCCGTCATGAACTTCCTGGAATCATCTCGCCGCATTGTTTGCACGCACCCACGCGATCGCATGCCTGTGTGCAGGCGTGTACGTGGGCTCGCATGAAAGTGTGTTTGTGGCGTCTCGTGTTTGCAGTCGACGCGACTGTGATTTAGAACGCAAACAAGGAGCCCGCTGCCTTCGCGCAATGGGAGATGTTTCTAGGAGCCATTTGGGGAATGCGACCGAGTGTGTTTGTCTAGGGGGCTCCCCAGCTTCGGTTTTGTTTTCTGATCGAGTTTTCTTCCCGAGGAGCATGGTTTTCTTTTCGCCTCAACAGATATTACTTTTTGCGTCATCGCAGTGCCATTAACTCAGTACAGTGTAAGAGCTCGTTAACAATGAAGCCTGCTCATTGCTTCCGTGAATCAATTCAGAGCGATGACTGGAGATTAGAAAACGGCCCGACCATAAGAGCGAAACAACATTGAATTAGAGCAATTTTAGTCTCCGTAAAAAAAACGGCATTAACGTGTTTCCTGCGCGAAATAGAGGAGGACTGGAGAGCAAGGCATAACACCGGGCAACAAAAAGTTTTTAGAAAGCGCAAAGGAATGTAAAAACAAAATTCCAAGAGAAAATAAAGAGCTAGCACAGCGCAGATTCTGTTTTCACACATAACTAAGTACGTGGTCAGTCAAGAGGTCCTTAAGTAATTGTGGTGACAGAGACCGAGTTGCCATGGGCACAAAGCCAAGAGATTTTATCCAAGCATAAAAATTGCTTACTCACGTGTACAATAGAGAAACTGAAGAGCTTGCGAAACTTTTAGCCCTTTTAGGAGTACACAGGCAGTGTTCGCAGCACATAAGATTCAATTTCTGCAAACCTCAGCCAACCCTCCTTCCATTGCTGGAATAGGGAAGACTCACACATGAACAGTAGCCGTCGCCATCATTATAATCCTAATTTTATGGACATTTTTGCAGGAATCGTTAGTTGTACTTTTTGGAACGGGCTCTCTTGAGTCTGCTTCCACCATTTTTAGTCTAACTTTCTTTCTACATTTTAAGTGGCATCAGTTCACTATTTAATACTGCGGCTGGCGCTATTTGGCCTTAGTTGCGCTTGCGTCATAAACATATATCATGATCTTTTTTTTTGTCACAGAGCTGCATCAACAAAAATGCCCCAGCCGCTACTGAGTGCGCTCTCGCGTTGAGATTTTCTTCAAGAACCTGAAAGCAAAAATAATGTCAGCGAGTTTTTCTGAAAGCATTTCAATGCGGAAATAAAGAAAGCCACCTCGTGACAAGGAGGAAGAGCAAGCAGCACAATGACAGCAACACCACGCTCGGCACTTTCAAGGTTGGCGCATGAGTAGGAGCGAATTCCTCGGGCTTAGAACACTAGGATACCGTAGGTTTGCGCAACGTCGGAGGTCCTTCTATCGCTTCATGCAAGATGATAAGTTTAATCACCTCCCCTACTTCCGATCCCATTCGAAATGTTCACTTTCCAAACTACCACGGTGTCAGCGTACGATAGCAGAGATGATAGCTGTATTACGGCTGATAAAAGCACTCCTTAGTGTAATCTTCATATACGATGGTGAAGTTAAATGAAGGAGGAACGGAATGTCGATAAGCTAAGGCCCTTACGGGTGTCCATGAGATATAAAGTGTCAGGTCCTCAGCACAAGTTCAGAGGCGGTGCAAACCACAAACACCCAACCCTTTTTTACCTCTTCTTACTGATGCTTCATTAGTGCCGAGCTTCGCCGCTTAGGTCGTTGAAATTTAATCAACCTGTTCCCATTGCCAAATTAAAATTAAAATTTTTCAACTGTCGCGCCCACCCTAAAACATATTCCATGAAAACGCGAACACAATAATTGCGATGACCAAAGGTTCGTACTACCCAAAAACTGGTTACACTTAAGAACTCAATGAATTGAATTCTGGTGCCATATTCAAGAGAGACCACTCACAGTTCATGTTTGCTGAATACTCTATGAGAAAAAAAATTCGAAGAGAAGAAATACGGACCGGAGATCACACTCTGCTGTACTATTCGCCTCGCACGGATGAGTACCCAATACGAAATTATGGATCGTTGATCATAGTGAGGTGCTCAATGAGCCTCCATATGTGTGTGCGTCCAGAGTGACAGGTCGAAGCCTCGCAGAACTACCGAAACTCTGGCAAACGGAATTGAATGCGGGACTCGGGAGCGAATTCCGCATTGTGGAAACCGTACTCAGGTCGTCCGTCACTCCCTGTGGTGACAGATGCGAAGAAACTGCCTTCAGCGCAATGCAGAGAGGACAGACTTGAAGCACGCGTTCTTATCTCTTGAACAGCACGAAGAAAAAACGCCTATGCATGGAATTTCGGAAGAGCCTTCATAAACATGCTGATAAGAATCGGCAGCGAAGGCCATTTTGTTTTTTGGCGAACGATGGGAAGCATAACCCAATGCACCGAGCTTATGGCGCCTTTCCTTTTTTTCCCTATGAACTCGGTCATCTTCTGCTTCAAGGCAGTCTTCAATCTTCCTCTCCAGCTTCGCTGTTTCTACAGGAACGACAGTATTTTCTAGCACCGTCATCGGAGACCTAACGCAGCCACGCGATGCGAGTGGTGTATGCGTGAGACTGCTTCAAAGTTGCTTCCTCAGACAAGCGTTGTTCTCTTTGATCTTGACTACTACCGTTTAGATCCAGAGAATCTTCGCAATGTAACCCTTCCTTCCTTACGTTTAACCCTACCCTAACCCTCTTAACTTTGTTCATTTTTCTGTTCTGCTTCTTATGCCTCCAATATTTCCAGTTTCTGCCCTCTCGATACCCATGCGCTGTGAAACGCGTTAGGCCGGCATCGAAAGCTCTTGATCATAAATGTTGCGAAATTGCTGTTGCGAAACCTGGTAAGGATTGAAGCCAGTGTTTTTTAGACGTTAGAAGGCTGAGACTCCGCCTACTAAGTCGGAAGTCAGCTACCAGTGGTGCCCTCACACACTTCTCTTCCTTCAGTATTAACGTGTTTAGAGCGGCGCTAAACAGTAAGTCTTCATTCCAGAGTTGGCGTGACAATCTGCGAATGTCCGAATTTGCTTCTTGGGGACCGGATTGTCATACATGGATTCAAGGTGGAGTTTGCCATCTTATACGCACAAAGGCCTTTGTCGCCACACGCAGATGTATGGTATGGTTTGTGGGGTTTAACGCCACAAACGTGCCCCTGGGCCGCTACAGTCACCGTATGAGTGCGCTCCAGATCAGTATCGACTACCCGAGGGTGTTTAACGTACACTGACATCGCACACAATACGGGCGCCTTTTGCATTTGCTCCTCCAACGAACTGTGGCCGCCGCAGCGGGAATTCAATTCAGCAACTTCCTTCACGTCATAGCGAATAGAACTAGATGAAAAAAAAAGAAAAAGTGACAGCAGCGCAGGACTATTGATTAGGAAAAGGCGCACAAGGCCTCTTTACGGCTCTCGAGTGCGCTGATGAAGTTGATGATAAGTGCGCTGCCGAGATGCCCCGGCAGCAAAGGAAAATGCCGATGGTCTAACACCTCCGCGTGTACGTTGAGTGAGACCGCTTTTATACCTGCCCACACCGAAAACGTGGGAAGGGGTTCAGTTTGTATTGGCTTTTAGCGACCGGCATTGGTATGGGTAGAATAGCGTATGCCTCGTTTCCTTGATTATGTCGGAAATACGCGATTGTGGACTGAGAATATCGCTATAGAAAGAGAAATGAAACCAAACTTCAGACACGTACAACGAAATAATAAAACTGAGCGCGAAAGATGTAAAGCAATAACAAGGGGAAAATAGAAAGAAGGAAAATATGAGAAAAAAAAGCGCATCCGGAAATTCCGGATAAGCGGGTTTTTTCAACAGGAATTTGTATATGAGCGCAATTTTCCCGTGTTGTATGACTGCCAAATAACAATCAATATATCCGTAGCTCTTTCCTCGGGACTTTTGTAGTGTTTTTTTTTCAAAATGTCACCTCATTCGTTTTCTATGACAGCCTTAACTATTCGGTGCGAGTACAGTAGAAGATTTGAAAGGAAGATCTTGTTACTCATCTGAATATTAGACAATTGCCATTAATAAGTTCATACAGTATTTTACAATATTCTACAGCTGCCTTGCAATTTACGATGACGGCCAAGAAAGCTGGAATTGATACGGGTCAAATGAAATAAAACAAAGAAAAATTAGCTGCGCAATTTTTTTCTCCTTTTGTCGTCTTCCTTCTGGAATTGCAACCAACGAACAACTCCGCTCTCGCGACTTCAGCTATTCTCATAATTACTTTTCATTTATCTAGCTTCAGTGAACCCTTTTTAAGTGCCTTCAACTAACGGTAACGCAGCTCGCGTGATTGCGAACTCGTATAATCGCCTTCGCAATTACGTTGGCTCTTGCTTGGACAATGGTGTACGAAAGAGAGAACGAAGTGATAAAATAAGACACACTAGTTTGCGCTGGTTGTCAACAACGCAAGTGAAAGTCAAAGGTCTCCAGCCTGAATTCAAGGGACAATTGGCATTTTGCAGTCATCCCGAATGCCTCTCATTGAGTTGTTCCGAAATAACAATGTACAGAAACGTAACAATGCAACAGCGCTTGTTTTGTTTGTTCTCTGTTTCGTCTGCCCTGTCATCCCGTGCTGTGCGACAATGAACAAAGTACAATTCAGTGAACAACCCGCTTGAAGCTATTCAAGCAACCACAACCTGCTGTTGCGCCCAGCAACATAATATGCTAGTGAATTGACTCCTTGAGTAAAACAAAAAAATTAAAAAAGAAAAAATGTACAGTAAAGTAAATGTGTCACACCATTAATTTAATCAGAGTTTGCTACTAACAAAATGAATGATTTTTCTGCAGTTAACGCTGTAGTCTTAAGTTGACCGACAGCTCGGGGTGGATAGTTCTTTTTGATTATTAATTGAAACGTTTGGCAACTATTGAAACCTGTAGACTGCGCTTCTTACTCGTTTTCATTTTTTTTCGTCGCCATGTCTCTAGTAAGCTCATGGTTCACCACTACTGCTGCGGACTTGCTATGCTGGATGTGTTCACGGCAAGTAAATACAAGCGCGCCTTCTCCAATACTCCAAAGCACGAGCATACGCTCGGCTAGCCTCTCACTCCATAAAGCTTTCAGCGCAGTGTTTGCTTCGTGCTCGCGTGCTCAAGTGCGCGGCAATAAGAAGGTCTGCATGTGCGCCAACTTCTTTTTTTTTTCCTTTGCTGTTTACTGCTCGCCAAGTGCGCGCGCAAAAAAAAAAAAAAGCCTTGAGAGGACTTCGAAGTGGAGACAGGCTTCGCCGCATGGCTCGAGAGTCCTGATGCGCAGCCAGACGTGCCAAAGGAGCCGTCGCATCGATTTGCCTTTGTGAGAGCGCCCAAGTGGAACTCGGAAAGTGCGCCGTCTCGGGAAAGATTGCGTCGTTTTGTTGAACGTGCTCCTTTTTTCTTTTATTTCGTGCGCTATTATGCACGAGTAAACTGTTCCCACAGTTGCTGTGTTTGTGATCACGAAATTTCTTGCTTTGATGGCGTTTTTCTTTTCCTTGCGTCAGTTAAATATGTAATTGTCTGCAGCAGTGCGCATGTTTGCGCCGTTAGGAAGAAGAGTATCCCGGAAGTGACGCGGCTGATCGCTGATGCAGTTTTTAAAAGCATATTTCTGACGCAAGAATTTATGGCGCTACGAGTAAACGCACGAAAATGTGTTCGAGAGATAGAAGTCTCAATACTGCCTGTAACAGCACCAAATGGTGTCCTCGAGAGAGGATAAAAATATGTCGGGGAAATTTATCACTTCACATGGACTGCAGCCACTTCACGGTCTTCGTCTAGAGAAATCAGAAGCCATGCGAGGTGACAAGTGTCAGCAGCTCCGCGTAAGAACGATCGACGAAATCACACTGTCGTCAGCACCAACTGCGTGTCGGTGACATTTGCATCTCCGTCGCGCATCATGGCATTCTATCAGAACGTCAGCTTGCTGCTAGTTTACACAGCAAGTTCACGCAAGGCTTAAGCTATACTCCTCGCCAAGAGACAGTGAGTGTTAAGTAAAAGCGAAGATATTACAAAGAACTCGCTTTTCGTTATGCCTCGCGATGTGGGGAGAGATTGAGCGCTTAAGAACAGAAGCACAGATATTGCCTTACTCAATGCATTCATACCAGGGAAACGTGCAATTTTTGCATGCCCAGTGGGGAAAACGTTTAAACTAACAAAGTACCCTGAAGTCTACCATCTGCTATCTCAAGAGCATTGAGGAGTTAAATTATTATTAAATAGCGCACTCAACTCGCCGAGTTGTTTCTGTTTACTGGCAAGTGTTAGCCCGATAAAGAGTTCGAGTTTAGAGGCATTGTTTTGTCTGCAATCCACCCAGATACTTTACACCTGGTTCTGTGATTAAAGTTATACCTGTGTATCATGACTGCGTCTACCGTAGCCTAAACGAAGTAATAAGGCCGTGCGACGCTGGCGATAAACGCAGAACATCTATAGGGAAATATTAAAGAAGAAACTAAACAACGCTTCGCAGCAATACCGTCTTTAATGATTTTCAAATCCAGGTCGTTTGAGAGGATATTATGTAATTTTTAGATTAAAATTCCGTACCCAATGCTTATTTTCTTTTCATATATGCTCCCTGCCGCAGGACCCAGCGAGACAGAAATTCGAACGGCGATGCTGTGCAGATCTTTACTTATAATTCTGAACGGTGTGTTACTTAACGCTCTCGTAAACTGAACACACATCTTGCTAACTGCTTTTATTATATAAATGTGCATTTATAGCAAGCGGTGCTTTCAAACTGACAGCGGTGCTGATGACGTAACGCAATATCTGAAAGACAGTGAAAACTACATTTAAATTGCGACATTTTGTATATTTCAGTATCTCTTTGACCCTTTTGTTTTGCTTTTCCCCTACAGCCACTGTTATGTCTGTACAAACTCGAAAGTTAGTCCAATTAACCAGTTAGACTCTCTAAACTGCCCCAGTTTAAAGGGCTATTTCTACATGTCCGTGTCATTTCTAGATTTCCGCATCATTTCTAGATGTCCATATCAGATGTCCGTAGATGTCCGTATCATTTCTAGATGTCCGTATCATAGAAGCCCTCAGCCAAGAGCCCTTGAGGTATTTGTAATAAAGAAAATAAATTTCGAGATTTCTTATCTAGTTCACTGGTTATTCCCAAAGTTTCAGTTTCTAACTTATCAAGCTGAATCCCGGGCTCAACTCCAGGTATGTTTGAGGTGCGTTTTACAGACAACCTTGTTTTTTCAGCAATAAAAGGCGCTGCAAACAGCCACGAGGTTTTGGTGTCTGAATGCTTGCAACGAAGTGGCAGCCAAATGTCGAAATACGAAACAATAGACTCCGCGCGACCAGTCTATGCGAATATTTATGGGCCAACGAATATAATATAAAGTAGCATCATGAAATGACCCCTCGCTATAGATACCTTCCCTTCTACTCATCTGCGTGCCTTGAGCGGGAAGAATAGGAGCAACAAAAAAAGGAGAGAGTGAAAGAAAGAAAGAAAGACAGAAAGAAAGATGGAAAGAAAGAAAGAGTGAAAGAAAGAAAGAAAGAAAAATAGAAAGAAGGAAAGAGGAAAAGCCGGCGCAAACCTGATGATAGCTTGGAGCCCGCAGAGCGCTCATGCATGCACCCGAAGTATTCATGGCACGTTTCATTTTCGGGAGCGATTGGGCCCACCGGACCGTTAGGCAATCACCCCAAAAACCGCCGCCCCGCCATAGTGCGCGCGCACGCATAGCGCTGCCGTCAACAACGCGCCACGCGGAGTCCCGCGAGTCGCGACCGACCAGCCCGTAACGAAACCCGCGGAAAAATGCCATAAAAAATATATGAATAGAGAGATGCTCTACGCGGTATCAGCGAAGCTTCGCAAAGCCACGCTAAGCGCATATACCACAGTGGGAGGAAACAACACTACGTAAAAAGAAAATAAAAAAAAAGTCGGAGTGAAATGCTGGACGGAAACCGGTAGCTACGAAAAATTCGCGTTCACTCGAGAGGGCATGCAGCAGAAGCGTCTCATTTCCTTCCCACATTTTTTTTTTGCTTTCTCTTTCTCTTTCATGCAGTTGTTTCCTGGAAATCAGGATGGCGCCACGTTACGAAACGAGACGAAACGGTCTATGCAAAGCACCACCGCGGAAATTGCGAAATATATATATAGATCGAGGATAGACGACAGTGGAGTGGCATAGGCGTTCAAAAAATGGTTATGAGCACCCAAATTGAAAAAAGTAAGGCGGACGGCAACGGTATAAGACAAAAGCGGAGGCATCCACGAGCCGCCTGCGTCTGTGCCTGCGTCTGTGCCATCTTGCGTTGGGGGCTGGGAATGCTGGGAAAGCACGGGGGAAGGGGGAGAGGGCGACAGCGAGCGTTCCGGCTGGAGCCACCTAAACATGCCTGTCATGCACGCGTAATGCTGTTTCTGACAACAGCGCTGTCTCGATCGAAACTTGTTTTCTCTCCTTACTTCCCTCGTGGCCTGTTTGTTCTCCCGCGGTTGATTCTCTCCGAAGCGCTGATGCTGGCTCGTCCTCCGTTTCCTGTGGATCGTTGTGATGAGGAGGGGGACCCGGAAAAAAAGCTGCGCGAGACAGAAATGGATGCGTTATGCGGTTCAAGGCCTCGTGCCCGTTCTGTCAGGAGCTGAGATGGCGTCGCTTGCTCCGCTGGGGCAAACAAACGAGTGTGTTGTCAAGGCGTGTTCTTTTGCGCGACTGGTCGGAGGCTGGGTGGCGTCGCTGACCATTATTTACGTCGCTTTATTGCGGCACGGCGATAAATGCGTACGTAAACGTTTACGCCCAGCTCTGAATGCGAGATGACCGGAGTAATGTTTGCTTCGCTTTCTGACTGCACAAAATCATAAGAAAGCTTGAGCTTTCAATACACAAGGAAAACGTTGTACTTCGGTGACTGCAAAACACACTCAGTAGAGTGTGCAAAACTTTGCAAAACACAATCATGAACCCTGTGCGGACGAGACCGTAGAGTTGAAGCACTCACTATACTACGTGATACGACTTCAGGTAACAGTGAAACTTTCTCCACGTTAATAACCACAACACACTGTCCATCGTGCGACAAGAAAATAGTCTGTTGTCAAAGTATTTCTTATCCCATTAGTAAAAAGCTGTGCAGGAGAAAATAATAAACGCAATAATTTTTATGCATCCGACTTTTTAATAAAGCGAAGCATTGAAACTATGACTTTGTTTGCTGCTGCCGCTTGTAACTGCAGCAACACAACACATTGCGGGCCATAAGCTTTTCTTTTTTATTAACTTGTATCGTACTGCAGGAACTGAGTTCATTAGAGACTTTAGAAGACTAAAGGGAACGCATTGGCATACTCGGTGGCGCAGTGCGAGAACTTAGAAAGAGAGGGAGAGCAAAGAACATAGGAAAGCAATATAAAAAAAAACTCTTTGATGCGTTAGCAACCGAACGTTCGTAATATCCGATGTGGCACACTTAGGTTGGTTATATACGAGGTCATCACACTAAGTTCGTTACAGCTAAGGCCAGCGCGTGAAAGTTCGTTATATCTGAGGCAGCATACGTAGATCCGTTATATCCGAGGTAAAACAGAACGTTCCTAATATCAGAGGTTAGCACACGAAAGGTCGTTATTTTCGAGGTATTATATTAAGTTCTCATTTAGCACGGTGGGCAGGAGGGCCACCTGCCAGTGGCTGCTTTGAGACGGTGGTCGCCATTATTTGTAGGTTAGACGGGTACCTGTTGGAAAGAAAAAGAAAGCACAATTGGTATTTCTTCAAAATTTTGGCCACCCTACGCCATTTCATTTCTTCCTTCTTGTTAGCGACTAACAAATAACGCTAGGAAAGTACATCGCATAACGGGTCCTTTTTCTAATTGCGATTCGTTACTCACTAAACAAAACAAGAGATGTGAAACAGTGTTCGATGCCTGCCCTTATTTTCTACCGTGCTCTTCAGCTATTTTCTTTACAACGAAAAACGAACAAGACCAAACGCGTGCACTAACAGAATCCAGTCGTCGACGTGGCATATTATACCTTCCGAAAGAAATAAAAACGCAGTCAGAACAAAAACAGCGCCACGTATGCAAAACAGGGAAGCGTACGGATGTGACGAACGATGCTCCTCGCTCGCACACAAATGAGCGCCAAGTTTAGCATCTCTATTACTCCATGCTCGGAGTTCCCGCTCGCTAGTCCGTCGAATTGTCCTTGCGCGACGAGTTCTTCACATTTCCTACTTCGGCAAGGCTCGCAACACTGTATTGCCTGCGGAAGAGTTCCCTGCAGCAGGCAGACCTCATTTTCTTTCATCACTGCTCTCCGGGCTAGATCCCTTTCGCGTACAGCAAGCCCGGACCATCTCATTAAGCATCCTGTTCCCCTTTGATGTCCACCGCTGCTTTTGCAAAAGGAAGATCGCCCTTTAGTCCCTGTAAGCTGTAGGGAAGTATCCGGAGGCCCCGTCTATCAGAGGCCAGCACGTCAGGGATGGCCCAGCTAGCCTCCCGGCTTCCAGAAAGGTCCCTGCGCGGAAAGGCACTTGGTATCTGCCAGGAAGCAACAAGGAATAGCTGAGCAAGATGGGGAAAAAAAACAGAGCGACGCGAAGGAAAAGGAAGTGTGGAGGTGCAAAGCGAACTCTATACAGACGGCGGCGGGGGAATAGGAGGCCGGAGAAAATCCCTCAACACGCGAATGCGTACATGCGCGCAGAAATAAATACGGCGCAGCAGCCAAGTCACTCCCCCGTTCTAAGCCCTCTTCAGCCTGCGAAACTGCCTGCGAAAGCGGACTTATTCCAAGTGCCGAGATTTGAATCCTCGTTTCTTTTTTTTTTCCTCTTGGCGTTCGCATTTCGCTGTCGTTGCTTTCCTGCGCAAGGGGCTGGCGTTGGAAGTCGTTCACGGACGGTGATAAAGTGAGCCTGTATAGAGAAGCGGTAGAAAAAGTGATGCCTACTACCCGTCGCTAGACTTCAGAAGTCAGCTGCTTGCTTGCTTGCTTGCTTGCTTGCTTGCTTGCTTGCTCGCTTTCTTTCTTTCTTCCTTCCTTCCTTCCTTCCTTTCTTTCTTTCCTTCTTTCTTTCTTTCTTTCTTCCTTTCCTTCTTTATTTCCTTCTTTCTTTCTTTCTTTTTTTCCTTCTTTCTTTCGTTTCTTTCTTTCTTCCTTTCTTTCTTTCTTTCCTTCTTCCTTTCCTTCTTTCTTTCTTTCTTTCTTTCTTTCTTCTATCATTTATTCTGTACACATCTCATTTATTTCTTATTCCAGGTCCAGTGTACAAAGGAGTGTGCATTGCAACGCCAACAGCTGTGGTACGTGACACGCGCGCCGATAAGAGCTAACTTGAAACGGGGGCAGTCCATCGGCTGAGGGTTGAGGTGGCAGCGGTTCGTCTTGGTGGTCAGCCAAATCAAGACAAAGTGATGCGCAATAATGAATAAATTGCACGCGTAAAGTATTCCAAGAATGCCGAAGCTCCCCTGAGAGAGGAATAGCCGATGCCCGCGTTAAGCGGATGAGGTGAGATTAAAACACTTGATCACTTGTTTGAGCAGAAACCCGCCCCAGCAACATCCGGAATTAAGGCGTGGTAAAAGAAACGAATTAGCTTAATTAGCACATGTTTAACCGGTTCTCGAGAAAAATAATAGAATTAAAACGCCTTAATTTCGAAGAGAAATCAAAATGACTTTGAGGTATATGTATCCGTGAACAGCCTATCATACGAAAGCTCCCACTCAAGAAGACCTCCTTCGGGCTTCCCTTCAGAAATGAGCGCAGTTAGGCGCGACTGAATTTCATGCCCGAACGCCCTCTTTCCACAGGTAAACTGGGTGAAATCTTCAAGTTGGACCCATCCCTCACATTATGGAAGCCGTCAATTACCTACAAAGGGGAGAGCGCTTAGCCTACGTAATCCAGAGCATCAAACCAAACACACTGACGACCGCCACCCAACACGAGGCTCGTTGGCACAAGTTCCATCTCACCGGTGGCCTTCAGAACGCTCCCGTCAAATAATAAAACAGTAAGCTAGAGAAACTGTCCTTAGACTCAATCATGATTTCTCTTCGTAATAAATGACTTTATCGAAAACTCGTACGGTTAAGGGGCAGTCCGAAGCGTCCAAGAAGCCGCCCCACCTGATCATGTTTCTGCCAAAGTCTACTAATTCATGCTTAAACACCCGAAGCTCGGAATGGGTATGGGCGAAGCATAGAATCGGTACGTATCTTCCATTTCCCAAATGGAAGAATTGATCAACATCACCGGAAAATCATTCCACTGGGCTTCCTGTCCTTCTGGCCAGACACCTACAACCCACTTGGCTACCAAGCAGCACAGCACAAATAACAGGTCCGCGCAGAGAGTGGCACTCCATAGGTGATTTCTTCAGCACGGACAGAGATGGACCGCATGCTCGTCCTGCGTACTGAATAGCTACATCAACCGCACGCACTGACGACAAGCCGCCTCCCGCCCGAGGTGCGCCATTGTTAGCATCATTCGCAGCGAACGTCAGAAGCCTCGGTTGAGTCACGCAGCACACGATACCCGCCCTGCACGAAGAGCTCGCCGACAACCCGCTTATTATTCACGGGCGGGTTCTTATCGCGGCCACTGCCCCAGCTGTACAAAACAGCCGGTGTAGCTCCACATATATCCACTCGTCCACTGCTGTGGGGATCGTTACCTTAAACTTCGGACAGTGTCTCTTCCTTGCTCTGTGGCCCACACCACCCAAGGGCGGGATTCGACTGATTCGCGCACGCGGCTGCAGACATGAAGCGAAGGACTGACCCGCCTTCCCCCCACATGCAGCTCAACCTGGAGGAGGCGCAAAGCAGTTATCGCCTAGGTAATATGATCAACTTCTGACGTGTGTTCCTTGGAATAGTTTTGCCAGTTTCTTTTTCTCCCCGGCTGAACAACTCTCTCGGTCTATTCAACCAACCCTGTAACCCCTCTTTCGCTTAATTCTGCTTTCTTGGAAATGACTACGCCTTGTCTGCTCCCAATTCCAGGACCATCTGGAATTTCGGAGGCCACCCCGTTTACTGGGGGTTCAAGTTTCAAAGACGGTTTAGGATACTACGCTCTAGCGTCGCCCTGTACTGCGCTGTCGATGCTGTCTATGGCGTGAAATTTTCACCGGTAACATTAATATTGAACCGTAAAGTCAGCAGTGCAATGAGCTTCCTTTGCAACGGTCCAAAAATACCCCTTTTTAGGGAGTTATCTCTTATTAAGCTCGTTCCTCAACTTTGCATCGGCGTTGTCGGTGTCGGCGTCGGCAGCGCTACCTTTCCGTTTGGCAGGTGGCAAAGTAAAGAGCGGGAAATCCCCTAGTCACATTCAAGAGGCAGGATAAAGGAGGAAATTGGGAGAGGGAAAAGATGAGGGTGAGAGGAGACGGGTGTAATAGGGAAGAAAAGAATATTTCCTCTCCGCATTTAGGGAGAGAAGAAAGAGGGAAAGAAGAAGGAGAGTGGGTCGCAGACGACAGGTCGCCTAGTGGCACGTGCAAGCGACTGAGCGATTGAGCGGCGCGTCGCAGCGAAAATTTCCAACTTGTTGGAAGCTCGTCGCTTATCGCCGCGACGACCCAAAACAGGTTTTTCCGCCGAGGCGGCGGGATTCGCTAGCATTTCCGCCTGCATAAGCGTCCACGTCGCCTGCGCTAAGTGGTTGGTTTCAAACCCACCGCCGGACAAGGACGGGTGCAAGCGTCCCCAGACCCTGCGTTTAGATTTTTTCCTGCCACCCCACAGCTAACGCTCAAACATCAGCTCTACGCACTCGTAACCGTCCTGTGATTTTTTTTTAATTTCATCGTTAAGCGTCCTACAGAATTCTAAATTTTCTTCATCTTGCATCTTCTCTGCCCATTAAATGCTTTCAGAATCCCGTACTTCCCATTTAAAGCCTACCATACTCTCTTGTCCTTCCCCACAACCTGCGTAATCAATCGCGAACCCGGTCTAGCTGTTCTCCTCGGCCCAGATCTAGTACTACATATGCGAAGACTGTCGCTGCCGCCCCCCTCCCCCCGTGCCACTTTTCCTCCGCTTAATAATAATAATAATAATAATAATAATAATAATAATAATAATAATAATAATAATAATAATAATAATAATAATAATAATAATAATAATAATAATAATAATTGGTTTTGGGTAAAAGGAAATGGCGCAGTATCTGTCTCATATATCGTTGGACACCTGAACCGCACCGTAGGTAAAGGGATAAAGGAGTGAGTGAGAGAGAAAGGAAGGAAGAGGTGCTGTAGTGGAGGGCTCCGGAATCATTTCGACCACCTGGGGATCTTTAACGTGCACCGACATCGCACAGCACCCGGGCGCCTTAGCGTTTTGCCTCCATAAAAACGCAGCCGCCGCGGTCGGGTTCGAACCCGGGAACTCCGGATCAGTAGTCGAGCGCCCTAACCACTGAGCCACCGCTTCCCTCAACCGTCGTTTGCACTCGGTCGTCATTCTCGACGACTAAGTCATTCAGGTCATTGAAGCGCTTAGTAGTCAAACGGCGAAGGAACCCTTGCGCAAGCAGCCCCCCATAGAAGCTCTCCATCTGAGTAGGTCTGCGTTTTCAGTCGCTCTTGGTCGCAGCAATCAAACAAAAAAAAATACGAAAGAGGGTGATGGCGTCACCATTCCGTCGTCGCTCTCCAGATAGTTACGAGGAGTGAAGCCTGACTCGAAATTGCGTTGAAAACAAAGTTTATTGTCTGTCCTGTAGTGCTATCAGGACTCCAGTTTCTTCGGCCTCGTCACGAAAAGCTAAGGCCGCCTTTCGCCATTGCCACTCGCATCTCTGCAGCTCGACATCCTGTGCAAGAACAGCAGGGCGCGCCGTCTGTCAGGCAGCGCAGTCGGTTTTACAGCGCTAGTTGTAGTGTGCACAACGACCAGTTTTATGGCAGCGTGGACGGCTCCCACGGAATGACACTGCCAGCAGCAGTACCGAGAAAGCGTGCACAGGCAATACTCTCGGATATGACGCTTTCTGTTCATGTCGAACCATGAATTCTGGCGTGTTACTATCAACTTTTCATGTTATAGGGGATGAGGAGGCCGTGAATGACGCCAAGGAGTATTGCGCTCCACCATATTTTATCACCTTGCGAAGTTTGGCTTAGTTTCATTAATAACATGCAAAAACTGCTATGAGCCTACTAACAATACCCAGACGGTCTATCACACTGAGCAGTGGTTGTCCTTTTGCAATGCTAGTTTTGGCAAACATTTTTAAGGGAAGCTATCTTCCGAGATTTTGTTTCTTTTTGTCTTTGTAAGGATAATGAGGTTAGGAACCATAATTTAGCGGTACCAATGGCACAACATACTCTACACAAACGTCAGATCAAGTGCTCGCAAATGCTGCGCAACGTTACTGAACCGCTGGGACCTTGAATCAAATTTTCCAAACCCTCTATGTTGATTTAGTGAGCGACAGGAAGCACCTTGAGACGTTAATTATACGAAGTTGTTGTACGAAGATACAGACAAGGTAATGAAAATTAGGGGCTCGTTTTGACAAACATATGAAGTAAGCCGTCACCGAAACCAAGGTGCATAGAGGAATGTTTCTATTTTATTATTTGTAGTGCTCAGT
Source organism: Amblyomma americanum (assembly GCA_030143305.2). Classification (NCBI taxonomy): domain Eukaryota; kingdom Metazoa; phylum Arthropoda; class Arachnida; order Ixodida; family Ixodidae; genus Amblyomma; species Amblyomma americanum. The sequence continues at coordinate 5,291 of JARKHS020010142.1, read as the reverse complement.
GTGTGAGAATAATACTTCGATTAATCTGTCGCTTAAAAAAAATTACTTCTAAAGCAGCAGACAAAACAGCCATGTCGCCGGTGGGATCCGAACCCACGACCTCCGAATATCGCGTCCGGTTCGGATCCCATCGGCGGCATGGTTGTTTTTTCTGCCACGGCGGTCGAATTTCGATGGAGGCGAAATTCTATAGGCGCGTGTGCTCTGCAATGTAAGTCCACGTTAAAGATTCCCAGGTGGTCGAAATTATCCGTAGCCCTCCACTACGGCTTTCCTCATAGCCTGAGTCGGTTTGGGACGTTAAACTCATGAAATCGTAATTCCTTTATATTACCCCTATACGACACGGAAAAATCACTTGCATCATAGTGTCACAAAATTTCGCGTTTTACTTTGAACGTTCTGTTTTCGCATATATATCGCGTGTATAAATCTTCGGAAGCAGCCTTTCACTCGCTCGTTTTATAAAATTTCGTAAGCTCCCCACAGATTCATTTTTAGTTCTTTCTTTGACCATTCTAGCTCTTTCATAATGCGTTTTATAATTGGTGCTGATTACGCCAGGCTGAAATGCTTTTGTCATTTGCATCGCTACCACCAGTGCCGTGCCATTTACATGTTACGTGACTAACGCGCAGATTACATACCTTTTCCTCTCTCTCTCTCTCTTTGTCTTTCGTGCGCGTTGCATCTTGTGCTAGTGTGAAGCACTAGTGCACAGTGCATATGCTAGAATAGTACACCATGTGCTGTGTGCACGTTGTTCTGTTATCGCGTACCAGCAGGCACAGTGAACTGTTGTTGGACCACACGTTACAGCAGCCTTTCCTGTGAACACTCTTCCACACCTGAGAAGAAAAAAAATCTTGCGGCTTCTGTACCGAGGATATCGATCTCCGGGACATGTTGCGTTTTCTGTCAAACAAAGAAAGAAACACCAACAAAACAATCCAGCAACCCGGTACACCAGGCGAGGGTTCGTCACGGATGCCTCTCATACCAAAGGGATAGAGAGAGATAGAAAGGAGAAAGGAAATGAAGGGAGGAGGTTCTCGTTTACCAGCACAGGCTCGCGTAAAACGTTATACCTTGAGTGGCTGCACCCATACGCCTTCGCTGCTGTTCACGTAAAAGCGTACGGGATTGAAGTGAAACACAGGACTCTTCTCCGTCTCCAACTGTGGGGCCCTTGTTTAACGATAAGGCTTCTCGATACCTGGGTCAACATGGAACCTCGGTGCTTATGGACTCGAGCCTCGATAAAACAGCCTTCTCGGTCAAACATTGGAAGGCGCTCTGTGTTTCCTTTTCCGCTTAAATTAGATCAACCACCCCCAGAAAGGAACAAAATTTTTTTTAGAAAACGAAGACACAATTCGTGGGCGCTAGCTCCTTCTCCGCGGTTTTCCTGATATTTGCCGTGCCGCTTCTCTGTTTTTTTTTGCGAGCATCGCAGCAGCACTTCACCCAGCGTTCGCGAAGGGTTCTTACGGTGAAACAGAGCACATACACACAGCTGCGTCTCAATTGCTTCGTAGCGCTGTCTCTGTTTGCATCGAGTATGTGTTGACGGGCTCTGTAGTGGTGAATAATCCAACAGCTTTCATGTTCTTGTGAGTGCTACTGTCTATAGACTCCCATGCAGGGAGTCAACAAGCAAAGAGCGCGTTCTGTATTTCCTCCGATTATTAATGCGTAAGCATTACTTGGCTCACGCGAGGCATCCACGGAAAGTGTGTACAGAAAGTGTGTACAGACAGTATGGGGCACTTACCCGAGTTACTCGGTAACTTGGTAGTAACTCGGGTAAGATCGGGTAAGTTCGGAGGAGAGCCGCGATAGCTGCAGCCAATGGGAGGAAGCTCGGGTGAGTTCGGAGGAGAGCCGCGAAAGCTGCAGCCAATGGGAGGAAGCTCGGGTGAGTTCGGAGGAGAGCCGCGATAGCTGCAGCCAATGGGAGGAAGCTCGGGTGAGTTCGGAGGAGAGCCGCGAAAGCTGCAGCCAATGGGAGGAAGTTTGGGTGAGTTCGGAGCAGAGCCGCGAAAGCTGCAGCCAATGGGAGGAAGCTCGGGTGAGTTCGGAGGAGTGTCGTGCCAGCTGCGCGAAAGGTTGCTCAGGAAGAGCAACATGGGTCGAACAATCCCTACAAGTGGCTGTCGCAAGAACAAGCACCTTCCAGTGCAGTAGCCTATCACTTAACCGCTGCGCCACTGCGCTGGCAGTGGTATGAGGACTTGTCGCCATCTATGAATGTTAAGTAGAGATTCACCAATTCTGCATATATGGACATTAACGCAGGGAGCTCCGAATGGCGTGCGGTTTGGTGGACAACGCGAACCAAGTTATACACACAGAATGCCACAGACATAATCAATCACAAGCGCACCAACGGAAGCAGCAGTAGGGCACAATGCTTTCGCATTCGTAGCGCGTAAGCAGGCTTAACTGCCCCCGGTACTTTTTTGTAGTGCCTCTCAAAAATGGGAAAAGAATGAGCTAAAGTTTTCGAGAAGAAGAAACCATTAGCCTTCAGTTTACTCAAACCTTCCTTCCAGAAGTTGTACTAGTACTCATTATTGGCAGTTCACCACTCGTGGCAAAATAAGCAGGTGAGAGTACGCAAATAGTTTTTTCAGTGTTACCTAAAGGGAGAATATGCGCCAGTGTTCATGCGAATTTCTTCGGGAGGACTTCTCCCACCGACGTAATTCCAGGAACCACATCCTTCGTATTAGGCTTGGCTATTGTAAGACCGAAAGGGTGGGCTTTTCTTTCTTACAATAGCGGACCTTTCTGCCGAATCATGGATTCGCCACAATACTCTCAACTTCGCGCCTATTAAATTATTTGAGTTTAGTGCATATAGAAGCGAATCCTCGACGTTAGCCTCGCACTACGTTCACCAAAGCGTTTCCTGGATATTTTGCTTCGAGAAGTGCTTCACTGTCACTACTGAATCCCCTTTTCCCGCCCGCCAGGAGCCATCTTCAGCATTCTTGGACAAAAATTTTGAATATTAGAATATCATTAGGTACTCTTATGGAAATATTGAAGAAAATGGTCCATCCTTCCGACACGTAGCAAAATCTTTCTTTTAAGCTTTTTCCATCGCTCGCTTCGAGCAGTTAAGACTGCCATATAGAAAAGAAATGGGGAACGTTTTTTACATCAACATGAACGTAAATGGGAAAAAAAATTGCAATCCTGCCGACGGGAGATTTGCGGATATATTGATTGTTATAGTGAAACCTTATAATATATGAAAGAATTTCACTCATAAACTCTTCCTCGTTGAAAAATGTTTTCGTCCAAAACTGTTGAGTGTGCGAGCCAAACACGAAGTGTGCGCTTCCCGGCATTCCGACGCCTGGCGACGGTGGATGACCGACTGCAGCGCTTCTTTTCCCTTCTTCGTAACTTTGAGAAACCACACGAAAGCACAAGCTTCCTGTTCACGAGAGAACAGCGTTGACGTCAACATCGGTGTGACCGGAACAACCCATGTTGTTCCCGGTCACAACACATTTTCCGGTTGCCGGTCACAACACATGTGGTGATAGGAAACACCCGCTAGCCATTGAGGATGTAATCCATGTGTGCTAAGGGGTGCTCACTGCTCAAGAAAAGGCTTTGCATGGTCAAGCGATTTTTTTTTCTTCTGTATTCGTGACTGGAGAGGAAAACCGGTAACCGCTTCGCTTACCAATATCTCCTCAATGATATTTCGACTAGCACTTTTGGGGTACTGCCTTTGCGGATCTTTTCAATATGAAAGAGAACAACCAGTTGGCAGAATAAGCCGATTTTTTTCCTTATTTCTCTGCTAAATTTGAAAAAGAACTTTTGAATTTAAACTCCAAGAGTGAGACTAGCTAGAAAATTGAAAAAAAAATGCGTTTTTTCACATATATTGGAGGGTTCTGTACATTCTGACGGTGCCGTCAACATAGCTTTCTCGCCTCCTTCGGAAGAGTCAGTTAAAGAAGGTGCTCTAATCAATACATTCGCAAACGTGCAGACATATGCGACATACTGGCATCTCTATAGGGAAGAATAATTTCGGTTGTCCAGTTAAGTCAGCCTACAAACATTTCATACGGCACAGTGAACTCTAAAAAAGGCTCCACAGTGCCTAGGCATTTGAATTTTCTTTGTTTATGTGCGGATTATAATTGCAGCAAGTCCGGAGAGCGTAATTAAATACAAAATGACAGAAAAAGCACTAACTGTGCATATAGTTTCAACTCACTATTCGAATCTAACGCAGAAAAGGCCCTACGCACTTCTTTTATGTGTGCTGTGTCATTCTCCTGGCAACATGTTTTTCAACGCCACTGATTTAGGGCGCGTGTAGTTCTTACTCTTGGTCTCTCCCACAAATAGATGAGGCAGAAGTAGAGCAGGGCAGCCGATAAATTCTCGCTCAAAGGATCCGCAATCTCGGAGGCTGCCACCAGACAGGCCTGGTTTATTGTGCCGTTGACAGATGGCGTTGTTGTGGCTGCCAGCCACTGGGTCAGCGTGTTAAATTCCGCGTCGGTGCTATTACCGAAAGTATGCTTTTCTCGCGGACCACAGGAATCTCCGGTTGCATTTTCTCATGTTATTTGTTTTTTTTGTTTAGTTCCTTCAGCTTTTCGTGGAATGTTAATTTGTTTCTTATTCATATTGCCCGCTGCGTACTGACCAAGTAGCCTCGACACTTACACCACTGTCAAAAGATTGCCGGACATACACCATGTATTGTAAACTCAGTGATGCCCTTACCAGTACTAAAAGCAGAATTTCGCCCGCAAAGCGGCAGAAAACCAGTTATAATGGTAATAGACTTTTATTATAGCCTGATGAGAAAAGAAAAACAATGTAGTGATTTCAAGTCCAGCTTTCCTGGACATCACTGATTGTGAGGCGACTGTAGAATACTGTAAGATACTGTTATGAATATATTGATGGAAATGGTCCAATTTTCCGATGCGTAACAAAATCTTGCTTTTAATGTTTGTCTGGCTCTCGGACCGAGTAGCTAGACTACCTAAAAAACCGATAGGGGACACCGAGTAGCTAAGACTACCATAGAAAACCAATAGGGGCACCGAGTAGCTGACTACTGTAAAAATCCAATAGCCGCACCGAGTAGCTAAGACTCCCATAGAAAACCAATAGGGGCACCGAGTAGCTAAGACTACCGTAGAAAACCAATAGGCGCACCGAGTAGCTAAGACTGCCATAGAAAAGCAATAGGGGCACCGAGTAGCTGACTACTGTAAAAATTCAATAGCCGCACCGAGTAG